>JAURVB010010792.1:0-42605 GCA_033002965.1 Piper betle
AAGCCACTCTCTAAGCACCGCAACTTTGTGCAACCACTTGTAGGGCTGCTAATTGAGCGAGTTAGCTCGTGAGTATTTGGCGTTTGGCTCGGCTCGACTCAACTCGAAACTTGACATTTAAATGCTCGAGCTTGAACTCGACTCGAACTCGAATCCTACGAGTCGAGTTTGAGTAAGCATAACATTCGACTCAACTCGATTATAACTCGAACTCGACTCGTAGCTCGACTCGATAATATAATATAATAATATGCTTAATATCACTTGCCTACTTAAAATACATTTAAAATCATAGATAAATCTTATTATTGACTATGAATATAAATTCTACAAAATAATATTATTATAATAAAAGAACAAAAACCAATTTTAATTAACATGAATCTACTACCTGCAAAAAATCTCTGTCACAACAATTTAATTGTTTATCATGGATTAACTAACTAAAATCGTAAGGTTAACAAATTATGCATGCTATGACTTATATAAGAGATGGACCATCAAAAACATGGATAAGATAGCCAAAAGATTTACCGTTCATTACCAAGATAAAAATACATATATAAAAACATCATACCTATAATCGGGTTCCTACATGATCCACCATCCATCAATAAACTCATGTGTAAAATTTCTGACTCGAGTCAGAGTTTTACATTAGTGAACCAATCGGTTCGAGTAGAATCAGTTTCATGAGCCGTGTGCTGAGCTAAAGTCAGCCGTAAGTTATGAGGATGAGGGTAAAGTGTACCTAAGTATATGATGATAACGTCGAAAAAATGATGAGAAATGAGTTATTAGAATATATGAAAGTATGCAACATGTTTTGTTTATGTATTTGATCTTAAAATTATTTTTAGGTCGAATAATGCATTAGGACACATTTATAAGGCAGTTGTGGGGGGGTTATTAGTTATAGAATATGTCATTGCGGTGTTATGATTTGTATTATATTTTTGAGATTTTTCCCTATTTTTTGGATTTTTTTAAAGATTTATTACTGAGTTAGTTATTATTTTTGACTCGTATCAGAGACGAATCAACTTTTATTTACGATATCGCCACCCACCCATTTCTTCCCCCTCCCCCTGACACTTCTCATTCCCCTGAACCCTCAACGCCGCCCTCCTTCTCCGTTGCCAACGCCACCTCTGTCGACCAGGTCACCGCCAATACATCGCCGATCATTACGCCCACCGTCCTGCTGTTGCTCGGCCTCCACGACATGACAAAGCTGCCGTGACCGAGCCGTGCTCCTGTCGCCGATCCCACCGTCGCCGCCTCGACGTTGTCAACCCTCCCGTGATCTTCCCCGACCGGAGTGGAGCCTAGCGCCACCCATCTCGACCGGATCTCGTCACCCCACCACCAACCACCCCTATTTTGCCCTTTTTCTGGCAAGCCACCGCCTCCAGTCAACCTTGTCGACATCATAGACACGTCGGGCTTGACGAGCCGATGCCAACAGTACTCCATACCACCGCCATCCCAGCGATAGCCGCCGCCGGCAATAGTTGATGGAAAATCGCCAAAATTGTGAGTATGATAGATTATTTTGTTAATGAACTATTTTGTTAATTTTTAATTTTTATAAATGTATATTTTCTCCAAAATAATCCACTTTCGAGTTTAGAAATGAGCTAGTTTTGAGCTCATAAATAATATGGTATCGAACTCATAAACGATCTAGTTTCAAGCTTTCAAACGAGTGGGTTTCGAGCTCTCAAACGAGTGGGTTTCGAGCTCTCAAACGAGCTAGTTTCGAGCTCTCAACGAGTCGGTTTAGAGCTCTTAGAATTTAATAGTTTAAGTGTATTCAAACTCGAATAATATCAAAAATATTCAAGTGGATTTCGAACATAAATGCTCGAAACCTGTTCAATCTCAAATTGAGTTCGAATGAACTTTAAACTATACGAGTTGAGTTCGAGTACCAAGGTAAACTCGGCTCGCTCACTCGTTTAGCGGCCCCACTTGACTATAACCCCATCAAAATTCAAACTACTTGAGACATTCCAACTATTTCATTGCCAAACATTAAAATGACATAACCCCATCAAAATTCAAACTACTTGAGACATTCCAACTATTTCATTGCCAAACATTAAAAATGTAATTAATATTGACGAGGTATAGACTTTTAAATATTTAAAATAAAAATATAAACTTTTAAGGAAACGCTAGAAGGAGGGCTTGAACCTCCGACCTTGTGGTTAACAGCCACACGCTCTAACCAACTGAGCTATTCCAGCTTTGATTCATGCGTTAGTTATTTTTTATAATTATTAATAAAGATAATAGACCATTTACACGGCCGTTTGATATCCTATTAATGTTTTTATAATTGTTAATAAAGTAGACCATTTACAAGAAACACCACGCACCTAGTAAAATTGACCAATTTATGTCTTTTAATTTATTTTATAATCAGTAATAAACTAATGGACCATTTACAGAAAAAAACCATGTACCTAGTAAGATTGAGAAATTGATATCTTATTAATTTTTTTTAATAATTATCAATAAACTCTGATAAACCATTTAGAAAAAAACACGCATCTAGCAAGATTGAACAATTGATGTCTTATTACTTTTTTTATATAATTATTAATAAACTATAATAAACCATTTATATAAAACCAACGCAACTAGTAAGATTGAGCAGCATGGTATAGTTTTAGACCTCGCAACTTAGCCAGCAGACAAACATACGGCTGCAAGACAATCTGATGGCAGGAAGTTGGTGCACATTGTCTTCAATGCACATTCATTTTTCACCAGTTTTTGACCATTTAGACAACAAAAAAGTATGGTAGATGGCTCACGTTCAATGGGAATTTGGCGGGGGGGGGGGGGTGGTGGGTTGTTAGGGAAGTGACGAATTATCACACCTTAAAATTAGACATTTGGAATAAATATTCGTAGTAACGACAAAGATAAACTCACCCACACCCAACTCATCAGTTAAAAAATACCTGATTGAAGTCATTTGATGTCAGAGGAAAGCGTTCCATGATCTCAATTTTTATGTCCATAAGAATATATTCAAAAATCTCTGGCATATCTCCCACATTACACAACACCGATATTTGACATTGCAAAGCTTGATCCCGATCAGATGGCAATCAACACCATGGTTGTCATCACCAATTGATTGGTTACCATACAAAGACTTTATGCCATTAAAATAAATCATCAACGAAATGATAAAGTTCTTGACAATCAATAACAGTTGGAACACAATACAAGTCATAACTTGTTGAATCAAATCTGACATACAACAATGACAACAATTTCAGATAACAGCAATATTTGAAAATGTCAGATAGCCATCATTTATTACTTCATAAGCATCTTCACGTCATCTAAAATACGGGAATAATCAAAGAAAAGAGAAGAATGCTTACCCTCAAGACCATCTCTGCTCACACGATTGGATCCAGAAAGGTTGTTGCAGGGACTTCCCCAACCACCAGATCAAACCCCCCAAATGTACTAATAAATCGCTGCAATTTTTCAGTACTTACATCCCGGACATCAACAATATCGATTAGGGTGCCTTTTTGGTCAGTTTGATCCCACCAACTTCTCAGAATGTTTCTGTTCACTTCCGAAATCTCCACAGATACAACAACTTTCATAAAAATCCCTAGCCGATGCAATGCAACTTCAGCACCTCCAATACCGGAGAAAAGTGAAAGAACTCTTATTCCATCAGGGAAAATGTTTTTCAGGACTGACAGGTGATACGCCACAGTATCCACCTGAAATGAATTTCCCAGAGATCTGTATCTGTCCGTCCTACTTATCCCACCTCCCCGGGTATGGTTTTTAGGAAATCCCAACAACATCTCTATCTCATCAGGCTCCAAGGGCGCAACTTTATGAACCCCTACCCACACCAAGTTCCATTTCTTGCATTCGTCTATAACATATTTAATTACATTCAGTGGTGGCGGGGCTGTGGATTCAGATAATGCCACTCGAATTCTCTCCATTGTCCTGGAACTTGCAGAACAACCTTGTATGCAGTTAAGTTTAAACCTTGCATCCCAAGAAGGCCACCATTTTTTTGTATGCGGAAGTGCTTCTTGTATTGTCAATGGAGCCCGCGGTTCAACTGGAAATCTGTTGTGAATTGGTAGATTATGAATGTAACCCCGCTTCCTTGCAGCAGCACAAAAAACTTGGAGTCAACAAATTCAGGCTCAACACCATACAAGAAATGTGAAATTGTTTCCCAAACATTTTTAGGAGCAAGGGCCACATTCTCATAATAGAAGTAAGGTGGCCCAACTGCTGCATCACAAATATCTCTTGATCTTTGAATAAATGGCTCATTTGGAACTCCAAAGCCAATCATATGAGTTGGTGGACAGAAACTAGACAATTCAGAATTACCAAATACTTTTTGCCTTTGGGTTGGTTTCCCAGAGAACGAAGAGTATGCAGTCCATTTCCCTTTCCTCTTAGACCCTGAGCATCCCCTATGTACTGCAGATGGCTTTTCCTGCATAGAACACATGACAATTCAGCGTTCCAAAACACCTTAGATGCAAGAAAAGAAAAAGTTTTTCATATACCATTATCAACAAAACTAACATATTACACACCTCATTGTCGTCTGAAAAAGACAGCTCATCAAAATCTGCATCAGCTTCTTTAGCCAGTCGAGCAGCAAATATCATATCTTGTAACTCACCAACAGTAGCGTCTTGCCCTTCCATTATAAAATAGCATAATGATTAGAATATAGTGATATAATCCATGCATGAAAGGCAATAGCAAGGTAATGACCAAGGCAATCTATGTTCTAGAACTCTAGAACTGTTGGATAGGAAATTTAAATGACCAATTTAAACCAACTAAAAAACTGCCAAAGAATCAGTTTAAACAACCGGATTTACATTTCTGCCAACCGGTGAAATGTACTCTGGGTATCATCTCTTTGTTGTCAATTGCAAGCTAAAGAGTCATTTTAAGGAGAATAAACAATATGCACCAAAGAAAAGTATGAAAAACAATATGCAGATAAGATGAGAAACATGCAGGGGAATGTTGACGAAAATTACATGTATTTTAAAAAAAATGTTGTATTCCTATTTACAGCGTGAAGGGAAGTGTCAACATGGGTTTTTCCATTCTGTACAACTATGAACCAAATACTTCTATAGATCATACAGATCCATATCCCTTCTTATAGGCTCCAATCAAGTACATTTCAGCCTCCCTTTCCTTCTCCTTGAATCAAAACATTCAAATATACTACATTTCTTCACAGTAGTATCCGCAGGTCACCTTTGGATGTAGGACAATATCCTATACAACTATTTAATTTAACCTTGTCCTACCTTATTAAACTGACTTTTAGTTCCACGACTCCATCTACATGAGCTTCTTCTTAAGAAAGAATATTGTAATCTTAGTTGATTATGTTGTTATCTTCTTGTCTGCAGGTATTTAAAAAGTAGTAATTACTCCATAAACAATAAAGCATCCGGGTGACTCTCCTTCCTCAACGAATCCAGCAGCAAACCAGTGCCTCCTCTTCCTCTTATTCTTATTTCTTTCTATTAGAATCTTTCAACCAGAAGCAAAAAGATAATATTATTATTAAATAACCCAAACTATGATATATAAATTACAATTCCCTTAAAAATAGCACTTGCAAGTAGTGTTAAATGGAACCCAAAAGTGGAATTTAAGACATTAGAAAAAAAGAATGTCTTAAATAAATAACATGTGACGTGCTTACTAGCACAATTTTCAACAAAATAACACACTTTTTTCATTTTTATAAAGAAAGGCACGTTTTCAATAAGGCACAGAGAAAATAAACAGCTTAAAAAAGCATTAATTCATAAAAAAAATTGCCAGAATATTTACCACATCTGCTTATAGCAAATTTCACCTCATCTTCATTGTACCCCATTTGCAACAGAAAAGCCAACCTGTCCTCTTTCTCACACAAATCCTCTACATCCTGCTTGAATCGTCAGGAAAACTTAAAAAATCACCACAAAAGCAATCCCCAAATACAGATAGCTCAAAAAGCTGATTCTTTCCTGATTAAATTGATTTACATATCAACCTCATAAGCCATAGTCATACACTATGAATATGACCTCAGACTTGCTAAACACGACTATGAAATCAATTGTATTGACCTCTATCCCAGCAAATAAGGAGGCCAAAGGTATGCAACTTTTACCAACCAAAGATAGTCAATACCCCCGATAATCTTATTTCTAAAACATGCTTTAATTTTATTTAATCTTTTATGGTGCATCTATTTCTCACTAAAAGCTACTGCAAATATCAGACATAAACTTCTTGAATTATAGGTATTGTTGGCAGTTTATTTTGTGGTTCGCCCATGATCAATCTGGCCCGCCCCACCAAAATCCTAATTTTGGTTAGGATACATGCCACTTAGAAGAATAAACTTTATTTACTCTATTAGTATAGAGTTACTCTATTAGGTATAGAGTTACTCTATTAAGTACAGAGTTACTCTATTTAAGTATAAAGTTAGATTTTTTTTAACTCTAATAAATATAAATTTAGAAAGTAGAGAGTTACTCCATTTGGTCTGGTCAACCTATTCACACAAAATCTGAAATTCTAGCTTTTGCCAAATTTTGAAAGTTTGCAAGAACTCTATTATTTTAAAAGCAAAATCTTCATTGGTAAATTAAAGACACATTTTGCAGATGAACCGTCAAATAATAAACTCTATTCAGGCTAAAAATGTACCTCATCAGCAACACAACTTTCCTCATCTGAGAAGATGTCGCTTTCATAATCTTCTTCAGTAATGGGTGATTCGGGATTGATTTGAGTGGTATCTTTTTGAACTAGACCATCTAAAGCCTGTGATTAGATAAAGATCTTATTATATTGAAAATCACAAAAAGTGACAACAAATTTTAAAAATCAAGTAGCATTCAGTCAATCATGTGCATAACATGGAATTTCCTGGAAGGGCACAATAAACCATGCAGGATGGGGTATGCAAAATAACCTCCACATAGGTAAGAAAGAAGATGTGTCTTCATATTAGAAATCAGAAGATCTTCTATTCAGATGAATCATGCTTGATTACCAATCAAAGGATCGCTATTTATTCTGAGGAATTTCAGAAAAGGAAGTGCATATGCATCTAAGAAAAGATCCAAGCTAATTGATCATACAAAAGTGTTGTAACTTACTGATAAATTCAAAAGAGTTTCAAGTATCATATCTGGATTCTCTTCACCTAAACATATATAACATTAATCAGTCAAAAGTTCTAATAACAAAAAAAAGTAATTAGTTTCAGTTCTACAAGTTTCTTTACCAGTTTCCTCAATAGCTTTAGTTACCAATTCTGGAGGAAAACCCATTCTGATGAATTGAGATGATAGCTTGGATTGGGATGTACTAGGTGCTAAATTCTGACAAGGAAAGCAAATCCCATTAAAAATAGGCTAATAATGGTGTCTCCAGAAATTTATAATCAGCTGCCACATTCATTTAAAACTACAAAACTAATTAAGACTTCTCATAAGATCAGTAATGGTAAAAGCACCAGTAATGCTGCTCTTAGCAGCAGGGAAATGTTCTTACACCCATGGTTATTTCGCTCTTAACACTTTCAAATGTGCTTACACCCATGATGTACATCGCACGTTCACCAAATAGGCGAAAATCAGAGTTATTACCAGAATTACCATTCAGACAGCTGCATCATTTAAAAGAAGAGGAGCCTTGGCAAAGCTAGTAAGAGAAGCTGCTATGTCACGGGTTCAAGTCGAGGAAACAACCTCTTGCAAAATGCAGGGTAAGGCAGCATATAATAGACCTTTATGATCAACCCCTGTGAATTGGTCGAGCTTGCTTAGCAGTTTTTGTATTAAGGAAAAGAAACAACATCAAGTGGAAACTTCGCATTGCAATTTTGCATCCAATTATATAATAAAACTAGAGAAAAATTCCGTCAGTCACCATGATGAGCATGAATACTCACATCAAAGTCAATTCAGAGGTCCACAAGCACACCACAACTTATAACCCCATGACCGCCCAAACTAGAAATGGATATAAGACCAATATTACATCATCTTAGTGGATAGAGAAATATCCCACTTGTTTTTTTAAAAAAAATAGATATGGCTGACAAAAAGTTTCAAAGGTATCCAAAATGTCACTAATAAATTTGCTTCTAAATCAATATCTGCAGCCAAACAGAATTCCAATCTAACATGCTCCTGCTACAACTGAAATTCTATGAGCTTTGCACTAGCTCTATTCACGTATGGTCTTGCAATGCCAACAAAACTATCAGCACTTCAGTAGCAAGCAAAAATTCAACTTACAAGCCACAATGGTGTTCAGAATTAACAAGCATAGTATAGTAATTTGTGCCAGATGTTGGTACTCCATTGTCCATATATAACCACAGTTTTAAATACCGTATCATATCACCCGATCCTACGTGGTATGCTGTATATACTGTCTTCAAATGCAGCACAGTTCCGGCCTTCATATTATTTTTATTCGCTCACTAAAGCCAGGTTTTGTTGAAAATCACAGTATTTAAAACCAGTATTTAATTAAATATTGATGATAAAATACATTTTAAATATTTAAGAAAATATTTTATTCATAATCTAAAATTTGGTAGAACCCAGCTCCACCCAGTTGAACCAAATATATATCATGTACAGGCTATAATCTGGTATGTTTATTGATACGATATTTCAAACTACGTATACAACCATTGGTACTTACTGAACTGCTAAGCAAAGTTTGTAACACTGCATCGGCATCATCTTCTCCTGGAACACCAATAAACAGAATAAAAGCACCAAAGTAAAGACCCTGAATGCACTAGGGAATCATATTTCCATCAACAAACCAACTTTGTAAATACCATTTTCCTCAATAGCCTTGAAAACCATGTCTGGAGAGAAGCCCATTCCAACAAAGTGAGAGACAAGTATTGACTGAGAAGTGCAAGCTGCCACTTCCTATAAGTGAAAAAAAATGCAAAGGATAATTGAACTTATTGCAATGATTGTCACTGCACAAACTGACATGTCAGTACTAGGATAGCAATTATAAGAACATGTCAGTCAAATGTCAGTGTCAAGTTCCATTCTGCATCGGGAACATTTCAGAGTATTTCCTTATCATTTCAAAAAGAATTTATACTTCAAAATTTCAACAATCTTCCACAGCGCATCACCTTTCCCATTTCCTGAAGAGGTCTGGGAGCCATGTTCTCAGTGCATGTGGTTGCTTCATTTGTCTCATCCTCGTCGTCAGTCCAATGTAAATCGGAATCGTCCTCACTATCATCTCCTCCACCCTAGAAAGGTAACAAAACGTTCAGAATTTAAACTAAAGTAAATAACACAGATTTTGACATACAAAGTAAAGGGGTAATGATGTTTCCTCGTGATGAAATTGATAATCCTAATGATTTTTTTCGCTGGTTATGGAAAGTTATGGCTAGTTTTCTTTTGCAACTATTAGAACTAACTAACTCAGATCATTAGCCAAAAGTAAAAGATAAATCAAAAGCATACAAGAAATCCGGAATGCTTACCATTCTGCTATAACAGATAACATTTTCAGAATGACATCGAGCAGCAGCAATTGGTAGCGAACATAGCAAAAACGCACAAAACCACGGAGAATCATGCAACACAACAAAGATATTAAACAACAGTCATCACTGGTACAAAAATCTAACACATGCATGAACTAAAATCATGGTTTTCCTTCCCGCGGCCGGCCTCGGGAGGTGTCCAAGAAGAAACACCTCCTGAGAAGGGAGAAGGTGACGAGGGAACGGAGAAAGTAGGGGAGGGAGAGGGGTAGGCTACCAGGTGGGCGGAGCGGCCGGCAGCGTGGGAAGGGAAAAGGCGGGCGCCGGCCGGGGATAGGGAGGCCGACCGGAGAGGGGTCCGGGGGAGTGATAGCCGATCTGACCAAAACCTAACGTCAAATGGTTTTGATAATGAGAAAATACCATAAATAGTTAGTTTTTCAAATTTTCCCTCGTAAAATAGCTAAGTTTATAAACTAATATCAAAATAACTATTTGTTTGTACATATTTAAATTTATTTATTTCCGTGTTAGATTTCCGTTTAAACCTTTAAGTTAAACCCTTAAAAACCATGTAAAATTTTTTATGTGTTATTTTATGCACATAATATTTTATTTTTATCGCACTATTTCATTCGTGCAGTAAGGATGCCTAAGTCCTACCGAAGTCTCAAACCCAGATCAAAAGACGTGATTTGCGGGGGCGGACAATCCTTCGTCCGAACACTATTTTTAAAATTTTTATATTAATTATAACTAAATTCTATCACTTTTTAAATAATAAAAAAATATCATAAAATTAATATTACTAATACCAAAATATATAATAGATAAAATTTACAATTTTTACTAGTTTTATATATATAAATAAATAAATTAACTGATAAATATTAAATAGAATATAAAAATTTATTTTTGATGAGCTAAAAAGCAAAAAAATATTTTTTATTGAATTTTGGACAATTAAAAAAAATCAAATTTTATGCCATCAAAAAAAATAGTATATATATTTTTAGATGTTCAGAATTTTGATTTAAAATTGTCACATTTTATTAAAAATCAAAACATTTGTTTTATCCAATATATTTTTATTATGAATATCTTTTTAAAAAAGAAATATCATTCATTATATAAAAAACAAAAAATTATGTTTGACAAAATTTAAAGTTAGATTAAGGTATTTATGTTAATCAAATAAGTATTATAAATAAAATATTCTTAAAATATATGAATTTGCAATATGCAAAATACAAATTTGAGATCTGACATTATATAAATTTTAATTTTTTTTTATTTGTGATATAAAATAATGCAACTTGGTTATTTATTATATTTTCCCTTAAACAATTAATAATAGGCTTTTGAGGGATGGATACCGATTAAAGAATCGTAAATAATTACACTCACTGGTCTTAAAAAATAAAATTGTCATAATGATATTTAAAGGGTTTGTGATTTACTTAAAAATTGATTGGTTTCTAAGGTCTTACACAGATTATTGCTTTCGACTATAGATAGTCGGATTTGTATTAAAAGTAATAAGTTAAGTTAGATAAAATGTTGAATAATGGAGTTTAGTTTATAAGTTTAACTTAAAATTTTAGGTTTGGTTTAGATAATATTTGACGAAACTCAACCGCACCTCAAGGGAGAAGTATATTGTGTATTAATTAACTATTATGTTATATTATATTATATTATATATATATATATATATAAATTATTGTATTTCCACTACTTGTGTATATTAATATGTATGGTTTATTTTTTTAAACCATACATCATTTATATATATTACATACAGTTCATATTATAATATATTAACTATATGTTATTTATATATTTTAATTATTTTTAATTAATATTTTATGCATCTAAAACATGTTATTTTACATTTAAATAAAACATTATTTCAAATATATAGAAAATATTTTATTTTTATAATAATATAAATAATTTTTATAAAATAATTTATATTGCAAATGTTTGTTATAAATAGTTTTGTGTAAATTACCAATTGTTAGTATTTTTTTCTTAAATTAACGTCAAATTTTAATATAAATATTTTTATATACATAATTTAATGTAATTATATAAATTATTTATTATATATAGTTAAGTTTGTCTCTTAATATTTTTGCACGTCTTAAAAGTTTTTGTTTAACTAAACTATACTAATTTATAGATTATATTAAAATTAAACTAGAAGATAAATATATGCAACTATAGAAAATATATGAAATCCAAAAGGGTATATAGGTTAAAGAATCATGTTCCCTTTTTAATCACTTGTTTGCACTTGGCAAGAATTAAACCTTATGCTTGTTAATAATGTTTAACTAGGTCATACGTTGTTCTTAATTAAAATGATTTTTGTACTTCATTGGTAAGTTTTAGAATGATCATTTTAAATATAATTACATTTTGTTTTCATTTTAAAAAGATCTGCATGTAATGCAAAGGAGAAGAAATGAGATCCATGCAGTAATTGGTCTGGCTTCTAAAATGATAAGAAAACTTTAAGTTGAAGAAACAAATTAAGGGTAGTAAATTGTCGAAACAACAACGGAAGAAACATGCCGCCATGGGTGATGGCTAAATTTGTTGGTATAATAGGATCAAACAAAAATAAGGATCATGTCAT
Source organism: Piper betle (assembly GCA_033002965.1). NCBI lineage: Eukaryota > Viridiplantae > Streptophyta > Magnoliopsida > Piperales > Piperaceae > Piper > Piper betle. The sequence continues at coordinate 12,240 of JAURVB010010792.1, forward strand.
GAGTCACGTCAAAACATAGAAGAGGCACTATAAGATCGGTGCCAATATTAGAGAATATTGTTATCGATATTATAAAAGAAATTGTGGTTGGTTTGGGATGAAGTTGCATGCATGGTTATTGTTGATGATGATGCATGGGAACACATGATTGCATTACACGTATTGATAAATAGTTATTATTTATGACTGAGACTAGTATCTGGTAGCAAAAGTAAAAGTGGTATATTTAAGAGAAGGGTATCTCAACCAAATATGACATGTTGTACATCGTAGTTGGAGACTCAATGACTACTGGTTACACATTTGTGGTAGTTGATAGAACACAATTACAAGATAATATATTGGAGTCTCAAACTAAAACAAGATTGAATGGGAGCAATGGTCAATTCATACTACTGGAAGAGGAGGAGGTCTAATCACAGTGACCTTCCATTGATGGCATCTGTTTTTAAGGAATCTAGTGATAATTTGAGCGGGATTATGAGATAGATGGTTGAAAATGTTAATCCATGTAAAGGATGGGGGACATGGTTCGATGATATTGAAGATATGTCAGAAGAAGATAAGTTCTAGGCTGGAGAGATCTTGGACTTGAGTGCATGAGGCCGCAACTCGTAGCAGTGGATTCTACTAAACTAAGAGTTGGGTTAAGTGGTTGTTGAAAAATGCATAAACATAGCAGGGTGGCAATGTTCTCTTCAGTTTACGCCTACAACCCGCGGAGTTCCTTCCCACCTCCTCCTTGGGCCGCCGCCTGCTGCCACTATCCCCTCCCCATGGAACTCTATTTCCTCGACGACGATTTTCTTGAACAAGCCACCAAAAACGGTGAGTTTCATCTTCTACCCATTATATAATTTTACTTGATTCGTGCAATTTCTTCTACTTTTGTATATGTTTTTCATTGTCTTAAGTGCACTACTTTGTGTAGATAAATGATGGTTTGTGTCGGAATAAATGTAGTAAGGGTGGTGGGCATGTTCCGTCCGAAGTCGAAACAAACAAGCCATCTCAATTAGCTACGGTTGAGTCCCAAAACAAAGACGGGAAGAACGTATGTACAGAGAATATATATTCTGATAGGCGGGATGACGTTGGGCAGATGCCATTTGAGGTGATTATTTTTTCTCGGGGTTGACTTGTTTCTTCAGTTGTTACATTATTGTTGTACAATGTTTTGGACAATGTATCGCGAAAATCAGGCGACGTTTGATGGAAAATCTGGATCTTCACAGCTGAAAAGGTGCGAAGTGTTGCTGGCAAATCGCGAAAATTCGAGCAAATAGGTGAAGGCTACTGATAGTTTTTTTAATTGATTTTCCGTGTTGCTTTCGAGAATTATTAGGTGTTTATTAATGTTAACTGGTCGTTTGCTCCAGCAATGCATGGCAATCTACGTAGAATTGTGGCTTTTTTTGGTAATATTTTGATCTCGCAGATATAGTAGTCATGCTTACTCTTTAAATATGAAGTGTAATATGCAAGATATATATATTAAGTAGAAGATATAGATAAGGCCCCTCTTTCTTTCGAGTGACGAAATGAACCAATATTATTCGTTTCGGATATATATCTCTATGGATCAAATCAACCCTCTCTTCATTATTAGGTGTTTATTCATATTTAATAGTCATTTATCCCTGTAATATGTATGACTGTATATGTAGAATTGTGTTTTTTTTGTAGCAATATTTAGATCTTACAATACTATTATGCATACTTAATCTTTAACTATAAAGTATAATATCTCTGACATTAGATTTCTTATACTACTATTAATACTTAATTTGAATGAGCAAAAGTAAAAGCTATACAATAGTCTGAGGAATGTGGGGAAATAAGTTGTGTTTCTCAGAGATGCATGGATAATTGTGGACAGTTGTACTTTGTTATATAGTTTATTAAAGTAAATAGTTAGATTTCTTTCAGGTTGAGCTTTTGTCTGCTGGTGGTGATGTTCTCATTCCTTCCACTCAATCTATTGGTAATTTTCCCGTCAATTTTGTCCAAGGTGGTTTTTTTATCAAAGAATTAGCAAAGAAGGCATTAGCTTATCCTGTTTCGTGCTTTGGGAAGGAATGGATTTTGATTCTCTGCCACCTGCTTCTCAAGTCAAGTGTGCAAACAATCAGTTGGAAGTACCTTTTCATCGAATGCTCTTACAAACGAACCTTGTGATCCATCAACCACATCAATGCCTGCTCCACATGATGACATTGATTTACTTGATGAATGTATGGATAATGAACAATTGTGTAAACAGGTATCCTTGTTTCACATGTATGGTTTTGTAGGTATTTTTTCTTTATCTCCTGTCTAGCAATCTATATATTTTCTGCATTTTATCCCAGGATGGCACAACTTATTATGGTATAAATTCACTGCATAGTAATGCTTATGGGCAGGACCTAACTTCTGGTATATATAAGTTCTCAAGCAAAAGCAATTTTACTTCTTTTAGGTTTAACTTGAGTCTTCCTGATTTTGGTAACCATTTGATAGACAATGGAGTTGGTGAATTCGGGTGGGAAACGAGGAACTCCGTTTCTACCAAAAAGGGTAGTGCTTCGCTACTTGAGTCTGAACCTGCTAGTCCTTCAAAAGCTTCGGAGCTTAATTTCTTTCAAACTGAAGGTTTTGAAGAAGATCTACGTCAATTCTCACCAAATGCCATGGATGATGTCCGGCAGTCATATGATCCTTTGGCTATTGATGTTGAGTTTCCCTCACTCATTCGTATTGGAAGAACTCAATTGTAAATTTTGGTTTTTCAATTTATCACACTAATGGTTAGTGTTTCGTATACCTATGTGTGATTTCGTCCTTTTCTATAGAATTTTAATAAGCTGACTTCTAGAATTCTACTCATACTCTTCTATGTAAAGGAGAACTCTATTAATGTTAAACAAAACATCCTCTTAAGAGTTTTTGGGTATATTTAGCTCATAAAAGGAGAGTTTGGAGAAATTTTTCATCATCTCAAGTTGAAGTCAGGGTCTTAATTTAGGGTGTGAGGTAGATTGATTTAATTTCTTTTGAGGTTTATGTTAATTTCTCATATATTGTATTTCTCAAGAATTGTATGTTTCAAATCTTGTTATTTGTCTGATTTATATTAAGAGAGTTTTGTCAAAATTTTATTCGATACTTAATTGTAAGAGATTTTCTTAATTAAAGTTGATCGAGTAGGTTAGTTTTCTTTTTCTTAATTTGGAAAAAAATTTCCATCCATTTTTTTATCTTTGTAAATCCCGCGATTCGAGTTAGGGTTTTATATTCAGAACCGGTCGGTTCGACCGTTATTTTCGATTCGAGTCAGTTTTAGAACACGTGTATTGAGCCGACGCCAGTCGCATGTATGAGCTATGAGGGTCATGCGTACCCGAGTATATGATGATAACGTCATGAACACAGCAGAACAGAATGAGTTATCAGAATATATGAGAGTATGCAGTTACTTTTTATTATTATATATAGTGGATCGTAGAACTAGTTCTAAGCTATTTATCGCGTTAGGCGCGTTGCGGGCATTTTGGGTGGGTTGATAGTTCTAGAGCATATCATTTTGATGTTTTGGTATTTGTTTGATTTTATGGGATTTTTCCCCTTTTTTTTTGAATTTACGGCAATTAACTATTATTCTTGACTCAGCCGGAGACGATTCAAATAATATTTACGAAACTGCCACCCAGCTATTTCATCTGCGCCCTTCTTTTCTTCCCCAAACCCTTGCCCGACGCCACCCTTGTCCGCGTTGCCGGCACTGCTGCCGACGCCTCCCGATCGTCGATGGTCGCCGCCTAGCCCGACGACGACGTTGCCGTGCCGCCCTGACCAGGTCCCGCCCCCATCGGACCACGACACGAGGAAGCCACGCCGCGACGCCACGCCCGTGTTGCGCTTCCGTTGCCAATTCCGCCGCCGGCGACCAGCGCCACCGTGATTGGTCGGTCGCCTCAGCACCCTCAGCCTTCCAGCGACCTTCCCCGACCGGAACGGAGGTCATCGCCGCCGTGGCCGGCCGGATCTAGCCACCATCGCCGCCGACTCTATTTTATGCATTTTCCGGCGAGCCACCACCTCCGTTGGCCGCGTCGACCTTGTAGATGAGTCGGGTTCGCCAAGCCGGTTCCGAGGGTACCCAACACGACCACTTTCTGGCAAGTAGACACTGCCGGCGATTGTCGTCGAAAAACCACCGGAAGCCGTCGGAAAACCGCCAGCAGCTGCCGAAAAATCGGAATTTCAGGAATTCACCGGATCTTCCACAGGGCTCACCGAGTCGAGCCCGATCGAGCTTCGGACGCCGATGAGCGCCGAACTCGAACTCCGAGACACACGATGGAACCCTAGCCGTCGTCGATTGCCGACTACGTGAGGTATAATTACCTCTAAATTTATAATTTAAACTTGATGATTGTTAGCACAGCATGCTAAGGCTAGTTTATTGATGTGATTAATGCTTAATTATGAATGAAATGATGATTGCATGATGTAATTAATTAAGAATGAATAGTATGTGATTTAATGAGGTAGATCTAGTTTGAGCCTGATAAGTGACCACCACGTAACTTAGAAAAATACAGTAAAATCGGTATGAATATGATTAGTTAGAATTATTTTCATACGTATGATTATTTGATTGTTGATTGTGATTCATTAATTTTGATGCATCATGTAGTTAGTTGGCGTAAGTATTTAGTTTTGATGTGTAGGTACGGAGTAGGAGCTCGCCGCCTAGGCGCGATGACACACTTGGAGTTTCTACCAAGTCCGTTTAGGACTAGTCTCTGATTTACTCTTTCTATTATATGTTTAATTTATTGCCTGGAGGACGGGTTAAGTGGCGTTTTATCGGATCCCACTTAACTCGGGTCATTTAACCGAACATTTTCCGGATTAATAACCCCTCGAGGATGAGATCCCTCGAGGTTGATTTCGAAAACAAGATCCACCAAAAGCTGCCTTTGGGCCTATTATATAACTCCCTACCCAAGGTTATACATATATATAGTTTTCGCGTTTCTATGAGACGAGAGATGGAGAAATCGATTGCACGTACCATGCAGAGGATGCCGTGACAGTCAAAGCGGGCTCTGGATTAGTGCCAGTAGACTGTTCTATTCCCGAGGGATCGTGACAACTCCGCGTTTGAGTTCCTCACACCAGGAGAACATGGAGGTTTACGGGTATTGTTAAGTACAGCGCATGTCCGGACTTGTGGTTCAAAGGGTACTAAAGCGACTGCCTGAGAATACTCGGCCTTCGTGCTCAGGGCCAGGAGAAATATGGAGGTGAGGAGAGGGCTTAGGATAAAGTTTCACGAGAAGTACTGAAAAGAAGTGCCGAGAGCGGCACAGTACCAGCAGCAAATCAGTAAGTTCGGGATGCTACCGGGTCTACAGCCCAGTGGCTCCTCAGTAGTGCCCTTCAGAGTGTTCACGTGGAGTCTATGATGTTTTCTTTCATATGAGAGTTTGCTCTCATAGCCAGCTTGTTATAGTTATTTTATTTTCCGGACCAGTAACACTTGTTACTGACGTGTTTTTATACTATATGTAGGTAATAATCACGAGTTGGAGGAGCCAGCTTGGACGGAGGAGCAATGAGGTCTTGTGCACACACACATGTTAGATTTTTGAATGTTTAATATTGTATTATTATGTTATTATATTGTGAATGACATGATTAAATGTTTGAGCATGATGATATGATGTGAATGAAATGCTAAAACACGATAACAGAATGTAAAATATGATCAGAGTTGAGCAGCGGAAGTGTAGTGGGTTGAGACCCAAGCTTCAGAATGAATACGTTATAAATGAGATTCTGTGTGATTGTTAATGCATGCCGTATAAATATTATTTTGACAGGGTGGGCCCATAATTGCACTTTTAGGGGGACTCTGTCAGTTTTACTTCAGAATTTTCATCGATTTTGCTCGTAATTGTGATGGTGTGAAATTTAATTTGCATGTCATTCATGTAGTACCATGTTAGGATTTTGTGCATGTATTCATTCATGACGGATCGTATCTTCATCTTAAGACGCCGAGATTAGATCCGCATGAGTTAGGTTCGGGTTAGCCGACCTAACCGGGGCATGTAACATGCCGGTTCGGTTCACGAGCGTGAACCGGATTTAGGGTGTTACAATCTTAATGTCTCCTATTCATCTTATATTTGTTTTCATTTCGTCTCGAGGGAAAATATTTTTTGGTTGTTTCCGCTGACGTGTCTATTTCCCGGTAATTGACACCTCAAATGTTCTTTAAATGCAAGCGTAAGAACCGCTTTTGGATAATTTCATTCATAAATGCCTTCGGTAGAAGTTGTTTATTTTTCAGACTCCATTTTGATCTTTTTCATTTGATTGGACATCTGAGAAACTTGGGTTGGTGTTCATGGTTCATTGAGTATTTCTTATATCGATGGGAACTACTAAGTAGAACTTTTAGATGTAACTGTTGGTTGTGAGTAACGTTTCACATCAAGGGTATATACTGCAGGTCTCAAATGAGGTTTCTGAAACTGTACAAGAAAGCAATCTTGCTAAATCATCTAATAGACAGAATAGAAGAGTGGCATTTGTGGAAATAGATAGAGAATGTGACATTGGAGCAGAAACCTCCATTCCACTTGTCGAAGGAGAACAATTACATGCAACAAATGAAGTGCTTGGAATTTTAGAAGAAAATGCAAATTGTGAGTTGCCGAGAAAAACCAGAAAGAGGGGACCTTCTGTTGGGATTATCGACGGATGTGAAAATGTGGGAAATAAAAACACAGAAGTGATTGAGCAAGATAAGAGAATGAGAATGACGATGATAGTGATATTAACAAGCAAAAGAAAACCACCAAAAAACAAAGAGTCCCTACAACTGATAATGATAAGCAAGGTCGTGGACATAAAAAGCCAGCTTCAGGCACTAGCTCTCTGAACAATGAACAGTTGAAAAATAAATTTAGTCATTCTACCAGACGAAGCTGAAAGACAGGTAAAATTCATTTCATTACTAATACTAGTACATTCATGTGTTTACAATTGCTTTATGTCAATAGTATGTTTGGTATGTGCTAATTTGCATGTTTCAGATCCGCAGATCAAAGAATTGTTTGAAATGCCGGAAGAAGATATTGATCCTCAAAGACTGATTATAAAAGATTTGATCTCGCTTGCCAAATTGAAAGAGAAAAAGAGGGTAATTTTATTACTTTTACCCTGAAACAGTATACGAAAAGCTTTTTAGAGTTGAATATTAATGCAAATCTTACGCTCTTTGTATTATTAGAGTTGCATTCAAGTTCTCTTTGCAGGTTAGGGAAGCGGCTGCTTCAAACAAAGAAGTCCTCGACCAATAAAAGGTAGCGAGTTGCCTTTGTTGCGGTTAACCTGTGGAGTTGGATGACCAAGATATGTCGAGTTTCCAGTATAGTGTTTCTTGTTGTTTATTTAACTGAAAACTGCTAATACTGATCTTTTATAACTTCCAACATTGTGTTTTTGTTCGAGCATATTGATTTCCCTTGCTTTCTGAAGCTTTTACGGTGCACCAGTTCTAGTAATGCCTGTTGCATGTAATAAAGATAATGGATTTGAATTTAGAGAACAACATGTTGTGCACTCACTTTTATCTCTTCGTCATGTTTTTATAGTTTCTTTTTGCAGTTCCGGTGATTCTTATAGAGGTGATTCTCCTTATCGCGAAGATGACGATTACATTCAAACTGAAGGACAAAATTCTGATGATGACAATCACATTCATGAAGAACAGCATAGTGAACTTACTCACCCTAAACTTAACTATCATTCTTTCATGGTAAAAACTCCAAGAGAGAGATGGTCAGCATCACAGACTCAATTGTTCTATGAGGTAATTTGATGTGCACCTGGCTTTCGTAGATTTTGAAGGTTGTAAGTTATACACTTTCTTCACTTTTCCAGGCAGTTCGACAGTTTGGATCAGATTTCGCTATGGTACAACTGATGTTTCCTGGTCGGACACGCCAACAAATAAAGTCTTAAGTACAAATCAGAGGAAAAAAGCACCCCAATCAAATGGCTGATGCTTTGATGCATCGTCCTAAGGGTAAGTTTTTTGAGGTTGGTGTTCTTGGTGATATGTACATCATCATTGCCTTCATCATTGACCTTTATACCTTATATAAGCTGATGGTGAAGATGAGGTGAGCATCCATTTTCTGCTTTTACTTTGTCACTTTCTTGTCAATTCCCTACAATATTCTAATTGGGAGTCAAGATGAAGAAAATTAAACATGATTTTTGTCTTTAGGAAGATGAAGACAATCGAGATGGAGGAACAGAGACAACCGTTATTGGAGAGCATGACCAAGACACAGAGGAGACGAAAGTTGCAGAAGATTTGGAAAATGATGTCCATGGTCCTCGTATAGAATGTTTGGGATTAACTAAATAAACCAAATACAAATCCCTTATTTTAACACATAAGGATGAAAAGTATCAAACAAATGAGAGAGAGACGATAAGATAATTTTACGTGAAAAACCCCAAATTTAAAGAAAAAACCACGGGGTAAACAGCCAGATCAAAAAAATGAGGTCAATGTGGTTTGAACCCATAACCTTCAAGTCTTCAAGCGTGAATACTTACCATCTCAACTATCTTGTTTCTTTGTTATTATACTTCATATATATATATATATATATATATATATATATATATATATATATATATATATATATATATATATATATATATATATATAAAGGCTATATTATTATATTATTTTATCGAGTCGAACTACGAGTCGAGTTCGAGTCGAACACGACCTTGCTCAAGCTCGGCTCGTAAGATTTGAGTTCGAGTCGAGTTCGAGTCGAGCATTTAAATGTCGAGTTTCGAGTCGAGTCAAACCGAGCCGAACGCTAAATGCTCACGAGCTGGCTCGCTCAATTAGCAACCCTAACAACATTCACCTTTTTTTAATCCACACAATTTTCTTTCTCCCTTTGCAGTAGTTTTTCTCCAAAACCCAAAAATCAGAAAAACCCAAAGAAGAAAAGCGTCGTGCATTGCTTTTATCCCTTTCAACTAACCAAATCTGGAAAATTTTAATTTTTACCCAAAATAAGGTTGTGATTTCATGTATTTACGAAGGAGGGACAACCCAACATAGAAGATGAAGAAGCTTGTGATTGGAATAATTACACAAGTTTTGATACATATTACGCTGATCCAAAAGAAACCCAACATAGTTGATAAAACAATCCCTCTGTATTCTATCTCTACCATTTCTCATTTTTGTAGTTTTTTGTCTAGCAATTGTAGTTATTTCTATGCCTACTCGTGAATTGTTGCCTTGAACTTCTCTAATTCATTATGGCTACTGGGTACCACTTCTTCTTCTTGTCCATCTTCCACCTTCATACACAGAGTCAAAAGTAGTAGAAACCTTCATTGCTCTATCATCAATTATTATTCAAGAGGGAGTTAAAACAATTCACCACAATATAGTCACTGCAGTTTAGGGGTTAGAAGGAGACTCATCTCGAATCCCAGCAGCCACAGCTCTATAAGTTTTTTATTTTTTTGGTTGTTTTTTTAGCAAACCTTGGCTCTAAAGATAGTTGATATAAGGATCATTTAATTAACAAAAAAAGGGTAGTTGATGAAAGTATTATTTTTAAAAAAATTAATGAATGATTATTTTATCATTTTTACTGCACATTAAAAAATGATTTTGGAGTTGGAGCCAAATAAAAGAACTGCAATACAAAAAAAACACGATTTACAAAAACACAGCAATCATATCTTTGGATAATGCTCGAGCACCATCGTAATATTTCAACACCGAATAAAATAAATCTTATGCGAAAAAGCCTTGCCCTATATAAATTAACTAATTAGTCATCTTTTTCACTTATATAGTAAGAAAACTCGAAGTTAATTCCTATTTGAGTATTAATATTAATTTGACTAGTTTTAAAAGAAAAGAAAAGAAAAACTCGGCCAACCGACTAAACTTGTTTTAAATAATAAATAACGATGATACTAAATAAGGTAAAATACAATCTCGTCTAACAAATTCATGCTTACGGGTAGCTTGATATAATATTCAACCAAATCCAGCCTATCCTCTAATTTTAATATTGAGCTTACAAAACATTTATTGGCTCTCCAAGTCAATTAGCCAAATTAACACAACCAAACTTATGTCTTAAACGGCAACCAAAAAAGAATAAAATACAATCATATTATCTTTTTTTTTAGAAAATAAGAAGGATAAAATCAGTATTAGGTTTAGGCATGCACATTTTGAAAAAATAGGGCCAATGATGAAATGGATAATTATAATAATCTTAAAACAGTTATTAAAAATTATAATTAATTTTCTATTACATGTAGAAATAAATAAGGGAATGTTTGGTAGTCCAAAAATCATACGAATGAAATGTAACATTTGGGGACAACAAATTTCTTTGTATTTGGTGCCAAGAAATTTAATCTGACTAATTTTTATTTTCAGTCAAATTAAATCTATGTAAAAATTGGATAAAATAATTTTTTTTGTGTGAAAAGCTTTAAAAAATGGGATAAATTTTAAGAGATGGAACGTGAGAAAGAAATATTTTATTTTCATCGCTATTTAAATATATAAAGAAAATATTTAAAATTTTTATATCATTTTATTTCACTGTATTTCTATTCTTATAAAATTATTATTTTTTTATTATTTTCATACTAACTAAACCGACCCTAATTAAAATAATTAGAATTAATATTAGGAAAATTATTAGCCAAGAAGAACAAAAAAAAAGGTGGGCCCAGAAACTGAACATAGAGGGCCCATTAGCATACTGGGCTTTGAACTTCTCCCTCCTTTTCAGCCCAAATTCCTCATTTACCATTTCTAGGGTTTCTCTTCCTTCTCTCCCCACCACCAAACCATCAGCGGCGGCGGCGGCGGCGGCGGTGGCGGTGGCCGGAGAAGGTCACCGACATGGGCCGGAGTAAGCAACCTCAACTCGTTCTCTCAAAGCCTTTCCGAATGCAATTTCTACTTCAACTGTTGTTTCTTTTTGTGCTCGTCAATTTGCTGTACGGCTATGATCTTTGCATGTTGTAGTTTTGGAAACCCTTTGTGTAAGCAGGTAGCCGTTGTCGATCTCAGGCGATTGAAATCATATCTCTGGATTGTCTGAAAGTAGTAGAATTTCGGTGGTTCTGATGCTTGCGGAATGCTGATATTGTTCTAGGATTAATGCCTAATTGCTTTCTAATTGTTGATTTTGCGTTTTTTTGGCTAATTCGTATATATGGTGATCTCAACAGCGTAATGTGTTTAACTGTGGCTCATTTTTTTTCGGTTATTGAGTTTTAATCTGTCTTAGATAAATGTGTATGCATGTTGTTTTACATAAATTTTTTGATTGGGCAAGATCTTCGCCTTATTTGTTTGGTGAGATCTGGATCATACTAGGAAAATGTCCTCCCACGTGGGAACTGTCGTAATTTGATGCGTGCGGATAAACTAGTGTTTTGATAGGGTAATATTCAAGATTTGTATTGAAATGTTAGCTTTATTTTATATTTCAATGGTCCTTTTGCATGGGAATCGTCATAATTTGATGTTTGTGGATATACTGAAGTTTTAATAGGATTATCTGCAATATTTATATTTCAATGTTTACTTTATTTTGTATATGGGTGGTCTCTGTACATGGGAAATCATCATAATTTGATAGACGTGGATAAACTGGAGTTTTGATAGGATTCTATGCAATATTTATTTTAAATACTCGCTCTATATAAATGGTTCAATTTTGTGGTGTGTCAGTCATGATGTTTCCTAGCTCTTGTTTACTTTACTACACCATTAAGGATAGCTATTTTTGTGGCATTAGTTTGAATCCCCTAATGCAGGCTATTGATTTTACATTTTTTATAGGACCTGCTAGATGTTACCGCCAGATTAAGAACAAGCCCTACCCAAAATCACGGTACTGCCGTGGTGTCCCTGATCCAAAAATCAGGATTTATGATGTTGGGATGAAGAAGAAGGCTGTTGATGAGTTCCCCTTCTGTGTTCATCTCGTAAGTTGGGAGAAAGAAAATGTGTCTAGTGAGGCTCTCGAGGCTGCTCGTATTGCCTGCAACAAGTACATGACCAAGTTTGCTGGGAAGGATGCTTTCCATCTCAGGGTTCGAGTCCATCCGTTCCATGTCCTTCGTATCAACAAGATGCTTTCCTGTGCCGGAGCTGATCGGCTTCAGACTGGTATGAGAGGTGCATTTGGAAAGCCACAGGGAACCTGTGCTCGGGTCAGCATTGGTCAGGTCCTGCTTTCTGTACGTTGTAAGGACAGCAATGGCAACAATGCCCAGGAAGCCCTGCGACGTGCCAAGTTCAAGTTTCCTGGTCGGCAGAAGATTATTGTTAGTCGTAAATGGTATGATTTTTTTTCGTGGAGGTCTGAAATATGATGATGTCCATTGCTTTCTGTAGCATTTAGAGTTTTGTCTGATTTATGACATGCCTCATGCCTCCAGCTGTAAGTGATGGCGTGGTAAGCCTTGCAATGCATATTGCATCTATTACCTTGTGTGGCTTTAATAGCGTTCTCTTATTTACAGGAAAGAGTATTTAGTCTCTATTTGTGAGTGATATGATTGCTGGGAAGCTATATTTAGTAAGCGATTTTGATATGAGGTATTCTATTTACCTGAAAGTGTGACACTGAGGGTTCAAATCACTTTCAAATTTCATAAGCAGTTTTCACGTTTGTTTATCTTTGTGTGATATTGATGGGTCAGATCACTTACAAATTTCACAAGCAGTATTCACATGGTGTATGAAGGGTTTGCCTCTTCGAAAGTTATTTTATTTGATGCCTCTGTGCTTGGTTCCTAAGTCAATGTTGATGTTTTTTGGCCAGGGGTTTTACCAAATTTAACCGCACAGACTATCTGAAATGGAAGGAGGAGAATAGAATTGTTCCGGATGGTGTCAATGCCAAGGTTTGCTGCACTAACTCAAAAACACTTTGTTTGTCTTTCCTCAAATTACAAGTTTGCAAACATTTATATCCATACGTATTGATGTTGTTGCAGCTTCTTGGGTGTCATGGGCCACTCTCACAACGACAGCCAGGGCATGCTTTTTTGCAAGCATCATCTTAAACTTATCTTCTAACCTATATTTTGTGTTTACCGAAGATAGTGGTAATAATTAGAAATTTTGTTGACTATTTGCAAGAAGGGAGAAAACTTTGTTTGTTATCGCTCTTGCGGTTGTTCAGTTGTGTTGGACCTTGTAATCTAGGCCAATGTTAAGTTGTTTGCACTTAGAGAAATTTTGGCATTATATTTGTTTTTGGAGTGTGATTATATCCGGTGGATTTGGTCCTGCTTTAAAATGGTAAATGCTTTTTAGCTTGGATCTTGGCTCAGAGTAAGTTTTCTTCCTTACCAGCTTGCAATTTAACTTGAACAAGTTTTAGAATGTAGATCAAGATCCGTTGGTATTAATGTTTGCGTTGTTGGTTTATGGTCTGCCTGTATACTAGTGGTGCTCGTTGAAATAATATTTTGCTTGGCTCAAGCTAGAGTTCCCCTCTAGAGTTAGCACTCGAGCTTCCTGGAGTTAATAGTTTTGAGCTCTTTTATTTTGCCTAATGAAAATTTTTGTTATCCATATTTCGTACAATTGTTGAAATTTTATGGAAATAACTAAAAATGTTTGTTTGTCATAATGATGCATTGAAATCAAACAAGTAATATAAAAAATTATATTTTTATTTAAATTTGTTATAAAAATTGACTCTTTCGATATTCTAGATATATGTAATGATCTCGAAGAGGGACGTCCAATTTAAACAACTAAAATTTGACTTTTTACACAAAATGTCAGCACATTTGAAAGCTGATATAAGTCGGAGTTTCTTTAAGTCGAGTATGAATCAACCAAGGTGCCACATCAACTATGACTTACTGTGTTAATATTTTGGAAATTTAGCAAGCTCTGTTATTCAGGCCTTTTAATCGATCGCAACATGGCACTTGAGGGGTATAAGAACCATTCACTTTCCAGTCACCGTGTTTTAATTTAAGCATTAACCCACTGATAAAACACTTAGTATCGTTCTTTTATCGAATTACATCATTATCAGATTACATTTGGATGAATAATTTTGTTAGCCTAAATGACATGGGTTTATACAATAATAATTAGGGCCGTTCACTGCATGTGGTCAAATTTTTGCTCAACTCAAGTTTAGCTAATTTAATTTTGATTTTGAATTCGATTCAATCAATGGATTGGAGTTTATATTTACCAATATTTTTTACACTATTTGCATTGAAATTTTATTTTAGTCAAATTCATAAAAGAAAATACAATAATAAAAAAATATTTAATATAAAATATTGAACCTGGGCCAACTAAACTATATTTGACTTCAATTTAAAATTTTCTAGCGTGGAGCCTTGGTCCAACCTAATGCAGTTATGCATGCATTTGTGCTGAAATAATAACTTGGAGCCAACCCTTATCGAAGCTGGCTTGGCTCTGAGTTATAACTGTAGTTTATGAGCATATGAGTGGAAGTTGTCAAAGGTCGTTTATGTAAAATCGAGTAATGTAAGAGGTGTAAACTTTGATGCGAGGGAGGAAGCGGAAAGACGATCAAAGGGTTGATTTGACCGAAGCTTTTACATGGTTGTTCCAACACCTTTCACTTTGTTGAGTTCCGTGCACCACCCAGACCTGCCTTCTCTGACAAGCAGGGAACACGCCTTCCTCACTCTATCCCCAAATTGCCCCTCATACAATCATGTTCCCCAGTGGTTCACGTCAACTGTCACTAGGGAAAAGGCTTTGCATGATTTGGCTCGTCATCTTTTCAATTAACCCAAGACAAGATCTCTGCTTTTGAATTGATGATTCATGGGTATTGCAACTTACCCGGCAGATGTTGTTTGGCAATCTTGGATGTGGAGCTTTACTTTCTAGAAGTTGGGTTTTTGATGTATTCATTGCTTTATTTTTTGGCATAAGAGAAAATGAGAGAGTCGTAAGTTGTAACCTTTCTGAAGGTGGTGAAAAAGAAAGCACACTTACTGAAGCTTGAGTATTTTGTAACTTTTTTCTGGTTTGGAAGCATAGGTGATCATCTTTAAATCCTTGTATTATTTTCTGTTTTTGCATTCTTTATTTGAATGTTCCATCAGTTGATTGTGCCAATTCACAACAAAACCAAACATAGTTTTCTTTTGTTACAACTTTTCATAGATGGTAATTTTGCAACAAATCGGACATTGTTTTCTGTTGCTACATTACTTCTGTGATGCACATTCTGTTAGGGAGTATCCATATAGCCAATTGAAGCTTTGAAATGAGCTTAGATTTTAGATTAGTACTCATACCACTAGTTTGAGTAGCCATAACAAAAACAGGGCTTTTCCACCTTTTCTAGTGCAAATTAACTCAGTATTGGAGTGAAGGGGAGACGTTGAGAGCAAAGCTGTGTATGTTCTTCTATCATGTAACTGGGTTTCTTCTCCTCCTATTGTTGCTCTTAGCTTCTGATCCTTGCCTTCTGATGCATTTTGGCCTCTTACCACCGTTAGGTGCTCCAAACATGCCAATCTTTCCAATGCTCTTTGAGAGTGTTTCAAGCAAAGTCTTCCCATTACCAGACTTGCCCAACATTCCTTCCTTCAATAGAATCTGCTCCTTCTCCAGTTCACTGAGCCTCACTCTCATTCTCGAGATCTCAAGCTTAAGCTCGCGATTCTCCCTGCGCAATGATGCATAATTGTCGCGGGGCGACATGGATGCGCTGGGGATTCCACTGCTGATCCTTTGTGATAAAAATGAATCCCCAGGTGTATTACTGAGGGAATTCTTCAGGCGTAGCTGTTCGAAGTAGAGCACTCGCACTGTCATCTGGACTGGAAGGCGATCGTTCTGTGCGGCATGACTGGATGCTTCTTGGGAGAGTTTCTGGCAGTCAATCAATCCGCAGAGTTTTCGACATTCAGACTCTGTCAAGGATGGATGTGCCTGTTTACAAATTTAAAGAGTCAGAACTTCAAGTAGCAATTGTGTAGCCATTGAGAAATATTAATGGCTACAGCCACTTTGAGCAGCAAAAATATCAATCTTTATTGTGCATCAAACCGTCTACATGACTATGAGTTTGTATAAAAAGATTTAATTCTAGAAGTTCATGACTTGCTCTATCTAACACACATCATATTCTGCTTTATGATGTCACAGCTGCACAAATGTTGTAGTGATGCTAATTTCATCATTAGGATTATCATCCCATACATTTTTAGGAAGCATCTACGCAACCAGTAGATCAGCATCAGAACAGATTTTCAGTAAAGAATTGTAAGTGTATCCACAAAAAGTACCTTTAAATATATATCTATAGCTCTGTACAGTCCATCATCAATAACTCTGGCATAATCAGGCAAGAGCTCAATAATTGCCATAAACTTTTGCAGCTTCAAATAGGGATCAGGTGCAATCTCAGCAAGGTACATATCTATGAGCCGACCAACCTTAAGAACCGAGCTTTGATTTGCAGAAGTTGCAATACCGTCTGATTCATAACCATTAGGCAATGGAGATTCATCCGGTTCTTCCTCTTCCATCCATTGCAGAAAGTTCATCAATATCCTGTGCACAATATCAGTATCAAAGAGCGAGTCTCCGGTCTGGATTGAAGGGATCAGCAGATCATCCAGGGCAACTAGGTCTAACTGAAAACTAATTCTCCTTTCAAGTTCGATTCTGCTAGCATCGGAGGATCCCATCATGATTGCCATCCTCAACATGCCAAACAGAAAGCTCAGTGGAATTGAAGCACTTCTTTCTGCAGGTAACATATTAACAATCGTCTCTAGAACTACTTTCTGTTCTTTGTCAGGAACCAGCTTTGGAGTCTGTTTCATCCTCATTGGATCCCATGTTTGCTGCTTCCCAACATCTTTTAATGAACATTGTGCATAATGAATTAGAGACGAAGTGATGGTATCAGGCCGAACGCCTATTTCACGCATAGAAGCGATCACTCGGTAGTAGAAATCGATCTTAAGCATCGAAAGATCTTCCACCCACCATTCTCTACTATTCAATTTCGGCTTGGCAAGTATACCACCGCACTCCAAGCGAGATAAACTAGACACCAGTTGCTCCTTGCTAGCATTAGACGAAATGGCATCTATGCATCTATAAACAAGACCCACTTCCTCTGAGGTGGGAAGGAGACACTGGCAGGTTGACAGCACCTCGATTGATTTTTCAAGGCTCTGTGCCACTACTTCACTCATATATAGTTCTGTTCTTGCAATGAGATTTTCTTCCCTGAAATCTTCTGTCATTTCCAAGTATTCCGCAACACATCTCAAATGCGCCACATTTGATGTCTCAATCTCAAAGTTTGTACCATAGCAGAACTGTGTTGCTAACTCAAATGTTTGGGGGCCACCTGGAACATTTGATAGCTCTAACTTGGAAATGCTCGAACCCTTTCCATCTGCCACCATTTTCCGAATTTTCCCGCTGCACGAGACAAGAGGAAACTAAAAGGAAAAAAATGGAGAACTTCAGATGATGTCATAAAACTCATATACAAGCTAATGACAGTGACCTTTTTCTTTTTGTAACAGATAACCATGGCAGAAAAATAAGTATACTGTTAAATATATTACTGAACTTTGTCAATTACGTACTCTCCTCCCAGTGATTGACATCAACATTACCACTAAAACATAAAGGAATCAGAATATTTGTCTTGTTGATGTAACTTTCAAGTTGTCGTTGAACTAAGTTCCCTATCAAATTTAATAGTTATAGCAAGCTATTCATACTAAAAGTGGTGCACAATCTGAATTAGTAAACTGAAAAATACGAATTGAAATTTCAAGCATGACATCCAGACACCTTATGCAAGAGAAAGGATTGTCCATCGACATCGATGATAATGTCTCCTGCAACATCTGAAAAAATCCTGCAAATGGCAACCAAAAATCCTTTCATAAAGCCCAGCAGATAGTACATTTGCACATAAAAAAGCCTGCACCTTGGACTCTAAAGAAGTAAAGACCAGAAACCAGCATAAACAAAATCTCATTGCCAGCCATAAGAATATATACAGTTGCTTTTACAGATCTAATATACACAAAATTGATCACAACTTAAACTAAATGTCTAAAAAATGAGGATCAGGAAAACACAAATCTGCCACACTAAAGTCGAAGAAAATCATCCCAGTACTTGCAGATGTCAACTAGAAACAGAACAAGCTCATAAAAGCTCCGGCCTTCCACCCACAAACCAAATCAATCTAAAACTTCACAGGAGCCCACAAAAAATGGGCATAAAAGTCAAAGAATTTGCCACAGTTTTCTTCGTAATCTTGACTTGAGAACATGCTCAATAGACCTCTCATAACAATCAAACAAAAACAAACAACTGACACATCTAGTAAGCCAAACGAGCTAAAAGAAGCTTCCTTTGAGCATTGCTGAAGTACCTTCTAACGCCGGAGTTGGAGAAGGTGGTATTTGAATGACGTTTGGAAGAGGAGGAAGAGTGAGAATCGGACACCATCTTCGTCTTCTTCACCAACTGGTGTATCTTCTCTTCTTATGCGAACGTGAAAGTCGTGAAAGCTGCTAAAGACTGTGGCGGGAATATCAAAAAGAAGTTTGAATTGTCGATAATACCCTCACTAAACGAAGCTTTTGCCTTCAAATCCTAGCTTGGCTCGGCTCGGCCTGATTAGGAGTTTGGTTATAGCTTAAAAACAGCATCAATTTTTGGTGTGGTTTTGAGGTTTCTAAATACTTTGTTTAACAATACAACTATAGATTGTAACTCATGTATGTACTATAAAAATTATACTTTGGAAATAAGAATTTAAAAATATTACCTTGTCTTTCAAGTCAAATTGATTTTATATTTGAGTTGCTTCGCATTCGAGTCCGAGTCGAATATTAACTAGCGTACTAAGTTAATTTCTATGTATTTGTATTACTTTTTATTAATTAAACTTGTATCAAAACTCCTTTCGTTGAATTTTGACATATTTTTATACGTATAACTATACATTATAATTCTATGTTTTTAATTTAAGTTAGTGTTAAGCCACTCTTCTACTATTTAAACTTAATTTCTTTATAAAAATGCATGTCATAGCTAAAAATCAATATTTTATACAGAAATATTAAACTTTGGTTCTCACTTGAATCAAGAAAATGCACATTAGAGAGCTCTATTAAATTCAAGAAACAAACTTCAAATAAAACTTTATGATACCATCAAATTTAGGCCAAGTCCTGCTTAATCCATTATTTTTTAAAATATAATTACTACGGCTATGTTTAGTGATCATGAAAGAAAATAAAAAAAGAAATTTATAAACGGAAAAAACATTGGTTTTCTCCTTAAAAATTATCTATTTTTATAACATTGCATAATAAAATATAAATAAAATTACTTCCTCTTGAAAAAATTTCCACTACAAATTCTTTTTACAAAAAATACAAAAAGAGAGAAAAATTTTATGCAAAGAGATTTTATATTATAACTAATTTATATTTACATCATGAACAATTTTTAATAGATAATAATTAAATTAAATTTCATATTGCATATATATATATATTTATTATTTATTTATTTATTTTTTCATATACCAACTAAACTGATCAGACCGCAACGCTAATATGGCGACGTGGCGAGGCCTCGTTCTTGGTGCGGGCGTACCTAGTGGCGTAGCTAATTGATGCGTGTCCAGAAAAATTTACATCGTAGACACTTTTAGTACCCTCCGACATTCGCCGCCGCCGCCGGCATCTCCCGATTTCGGAATCCCGTCGTCGAAATCGTCAAAGGAGCCACCTTTATACGGCAGCCGGCGCTGCCCACTCGCCGGAGCTTGAACGCTGACTCCGCCGTACTCGCCTCACCTGCAGTCGTTCGGCGGGATTGCTTCCTGAAGGGATTGACTCGACTCGCGAAGCGCCGCAAGCGGGTGGGGGTGGCCGGGTGGGGTGTTAGGGTTTCGTTGTTCTTGAATGTCTGAATTCTTGCTTTTTGTTGGTGTGTGGATTATTGGTTGTGGGATTTGCTGCTTTTGGGTGGTGGCGATGTTGTAGAAGGGAGAAAGATTGAATTTTTTTTTCTGGTTATTGTTGGTGTCCAATTGCCGCTGTTAGTTTTGCTTACCTCTCTAGTGAAATTTTGGCTAAATTTGATTTTTTTGTTGTTGTTGTAATCTGATGTGAACGAGGATGCTGTAGTTCTCGTCTTGTGATTTGGAGCTCTTGAAGCGAGTTGTAATACTGAATTGATGTATATTAGGGTACTGGTTAAAGCTCTTATATAATTTCAAGATTAGGAAATTATCTATATATTGTGTTCATATTGATTTAGACAAGATTAGAAATGTAGAGAGGTTTAGTAGTTTATATCATATTTTTGCAATTTTGTAATTGAGTCTTTTGTATTAAGTTGATTGATTTTTGTATTGGAGTCTTATTTATTTAACACTTCCTATTAAAGGGATAAGTCTTAGTCAAAGTGAAAGTATTAAATTCATTAGGAGGTTTCAATTTTGACCGAGGACTAAAAATGGCCTTTTTCTTCTACAAATAAGTAAAGCTTGTAGGCTTATGCCATCGACCGATCGATTGAAATAAAGTTCTATAGTTTTATAGTTGTTTTGTTGCGCTTGATCTGATTCTTCTTCTTTTTGCTGAAGAATAAAAATCCCTTAGAGAGAAGGTACAAAATTGTATCTACATTTTAGTTTTACTTTTCAGCTTCGCATCAGAATTCGTCTACTTTTTGCCAAACACAAGTGAACAGCAAGATGAATTAGTTCACGGTTTTAATTTTTATTTTTTATTTTTCACGATAATTTGATGCTCACTTGAGTGACAGAGATTGGTATGAATGTTGTGTCTCTTGACGACAGCTTGATTGCTATGTTTTAATTATGCGTTAATTGTTGTAGCATATTTTTTAATATTAAAAAATCTTGGGGCGTTAAATGGGCTCTGGTGTTTACCGTTTGATTCCCTTGCTGCACTATTAGATTCAAGTATGTTTGAAATTGCATATTGTCACTGGCTGTGAGATGGAGTTTGTTTTGTCAATGCTTAATGATTAGTATGTTGCAATTTGGAATAGGTGGTTTTGTGTCAATTTGTTTAGGGTTATACTTATAGCCTATAGGCTTCTGTGTACGCAGGTCAACTTATATAGCTTCTATCTGATTACAATTAACCGGTGATCTATTTTGAGGATTGGAAACCTGTGAAACATGGAAGACTGGGGTGTGTATATTCTCTTATACTTATTTTTATTTTTGTTATATGATTTGCAGAGGCTTTTTATCCTGTTCTTGGCTGGCGATTAGCTTATGCTTTGAAGAAGTAAAAGCTTATTGTTGGTTTCTGATTCATCAATCTATGATTGTAAAAACATTGTCTTTGTAAACTGTTTAACAAAGACTGGATCCCATTCTCCTTTTCACTTTGTTATGTGATTGTGCTGTACTCCATCTAATCCATTACCCAATCTTTTGGCATCGTGAGTATGAAAAATGGCAAACAAAAACTAGCCTTTTCTTCTCGTTCAGTTACCAATTTTTCTTTTACTGAAAGGATCACGCACTGGTTTTTGTCCATTACTTGGAATTTAATCTTGCTTGTGGTGACATTTTGGTCTTTCATTTTGTGTTTTATTTTGCCATGCTGACATCAGAGGATGCACCAATGGAGCCTGTTCTGATGAATGAGCAACCTTTAAAAAGTAACTGGGATGATGAAGATGTGGAAGAAGACGACGTGAAGGATTCTTGGGAGGATGAAGATGCTCCTGCGCCAGTAAATTCTTGTCAACCATATAATTTTAACAATCATATTTGATAACTTGACAGTCTTTGAATTGACGGAACAATGAAGCAATTGAACTAATGTTTGAGGCTGTTTTTTTCTGTTTACTTGTTAAGGTGTATATTTTTGGAGTTATTATCCTTGTCAATATTGTAATATATTACTTGAAAAATGTATATTTCCAGAAATGTTTGTGTTTGAGCTTTTTATTGGCCAACTCAACTTATGTACATTTTTTGTTTTCAGGCACCTGAGCCAGAGCCTCCAATAGCAAAGGGTCCCCCAAAGTCCACAACAATAGCCTCTGGAAAGAAAGGAAAACTCGATGAAAAACCGGTGGAAGAACAGTTGGATCCTGTGGCAGAGAAACTTCGCCAGCAAAGGTGAAAGGAAAACCTTATTTCTAGACATTTCCAATTGAATCTTTTAATAATTTTTCCTTCAATCTCAGACTAGTAGAAGAATCTGATTACAAGTCAACTGCTGAATTGTTTGCAAAGAAGGGTGATGAGAAATCTCTTGATAACTTCATACCCAAGTCTGAGAGTGATTTTATGGAGTTTGCAGAGCTGATTGCACATAAACTTCGCCCATTTGAGGTGACTTAGTGGAAAATATTGTTTCGAGTATATTTTTTGTCTGTCTTAGTTAAATTTGAAGCAACACAGCATCCTGAGCATCCTGCTATGTCCGTAGATATAAGTTTTAGTATATGTAGTGTGTATATGGTTAAGCAATTTTATGTTATTGACTTAACATATTCAGCTGCATGCCATGACAGAAAAGTTATCACTACATATCCTTACTGAAGGATGTTGCGAGGTTGTCCATGGTGTCACTAAAAGCGGCTGATGCGAAGGAGGTTGCCTCATCTGTCACAGCAATTGCAAATGAGAAGCTGAAGGCAGAGAAGGAAGCCAATGCTGGCAAAAAGAAAACTGGTATACTCACTTGCGACTGGAATAAATACCTTTTAAGCCATATATTTAATATTGAATATCAAAATTTTAAGCAGTATATTAACATTAAATGTTATATCAGGTGGGAAGAAAAAGCAGCTTCAGATGGATAAGCCAGACGATGACGCTGCAATTCATGCCTATGATGATGTTGATGATTATGATTTTATGTAACTGCTTAGTGAGAAATATCAAGCAGGGTTCAAATGAATAAAATCTTACAGATTCAAAATTTTGAGTGTGTGTTTGAGTTTCATGAGGTTGCTACAGTGACTGTGAACTGGAAAGTAAGGGATAAAGATGCAGGTGATCGAGATGCCCAATGTATAAGGAAGGGTTTACATCTAAGTTGAATGTAGTGACTCTGGAGGAACTTAGCAGGCGTGAATGGCTCCTTCCGGATTAGTGCCTTTTATAAAGTAATCAGCAGAGCTGAAGTTTTTCGCTTATATATACTTGTTTCTTTACTGTTATTGTCTATTATATGACAATGGACCAAATTATATCCATCTGCCGAAGAAGGCAAATTATTTGGTGTATTTTTTTGAACTAGAAGCTGGCCCTGAGCAAGTTTTGCTGCGTTCAATGAAAATTTGATTTTGTTTACAAATTGTCTGTGAATAACATGTTATGAGATGGATGGATTGGGGAGTGTGGGGGATGGGTTGTTGCGTCTTTACATACCAAGCTACACTCCCATCCCTTCGTCTCTATCATTCTTCACTCGTCATGCATGGTGCACTCAGAAAATTATCTGACGCCAGAGCTGCCGGCACCCTGGAGAACGACGAAAGCGCAAGTCCACTTGGAACCAATTTTAGTTATTATATAAATGGATAATTCACTTGAAATCATTTAGCTATGTAGTATATACACTCTTATATAATAAAGTGAATGCATTATTTATAAATTATGTAAATTAATAATTATAAGATTAATTATTTCATTAAATTTTAACAAAAAATATCCATTTAAAAACTTATATGTAATAAATTAAAAGTCGATAAGAAAATATCATATTAAAATAAGTAGAAATCTAAATTAAGTAATTATTAATATAAACTTCTAGTCTGAGTATGATTTTAAATATCTGAATAGATATCAACATTTTTTATTTTATAATTCAGGTAAATTATATGTTAAGGTTTTACCTACACATAAATAATATTAAATCAATAAATAATAAAAAACCTAAATCAAGTAGGTATTTATTGGCACATATAAAATTAAAAATATATAGAAAGCCTAAACTAAGTAGGCATTAATAAAAATTTTAATTCAAAAAATTATTAATTTTTAAAAATTTCTAAGTTGAGCTAGACTTCAATATTTTTTGCAATAAATAATGATAATACAAACTTATCTATGAAACCATAAAATTATTTGAGTTAGCATGAACCACGACTTAATAATGGCTCAAATGCAAAAAAACTCATGTGTTTTAATGTAATATATATGTATATATATATATATATATATATATATATATATATATATATATATCTGTGTGTGTGTGTGATTGGATAAGATGTCCTTGACACCAAGATTTTTTCCTACCCTCAAATAAATATGACAATCTGATTATAAGGACAACACAAATTAAGTCATTCTTAAAAACATATTTTTTAAAAAACCACCCAACCCAGGCTGTTGCAGCCGACCCACAGCTAGGTCGGCTTCAGGCGGCCAGCTGATCGGGTGGCCGAGCTTGGCTGCTGCAAGATCTGGAGGACCTTCGATCAAATCTCGTCACACGTGCGGAGGATGTTAAGGGGACTTGGCCATCCCCGTGGCCAACTAATGATGCTAAGGGGAGGGGAGGTGAAATTTTCTTTTTTAAAAAATCATTTTGGGTGGTTCTTATAATGAGATGGCCCAAATTTATTTGCCAGCATGAAAATTTTTATCTCACAGAATTAGGTAAACTTCTCTCTCTATGATATATATATATATATATATATATATATATATATATATTATATATATATATATATATATATATATGTCAATACCTCAAATCTAGTTCACTTTTAAATCGAAGTGGTTGTTAAGATAGATTGAACTATCTCTTATTTCGATTAAGTCGGTTGACCCAAATCTAAGCATAAAGAACATAGACCCTCTAGGCGTCTCAAGATGGGAAAGTATCAATATTACTGCATGAATGAAATGCATACCCTATCAAAATACTACGTGATTGTTATGACAAATGAAGGCACTCAAAATATCACTTAAATTATAATAAATTATTAAAAAAAAATTAAAATAGACAGAGTTTTCCCCATATATGCAATAAAGGGACCAACCTGTCAAATAACAATATATTTATATATTAACAAACCATATAAAATTCTTCATTTCATAGCACATCATAGTTTTCACATTAACAATATTAAAGGCATGAATTGACCCCTCTATTTGTCATGTTTGTTACAATCATTTATTAATTTCGCAAAACATTATTATAAGTTCAACATGAAGCAACACATTAGAACATGATACATTGTAATCAACATAGCAAACAATCCAAACATATAGCACCCGATCTGTGTGTGTGCACTAAGCATGGTTGTATAAATCGGAATTGGAATCAGAATCGATCTAAATCGGACAGAAATTAGTTCAGTTGAATTTGTCTGAATAGGTCTAAATCAGTCATATATAATAATTTAACAACTCATAATATAAATATATAAAAATTAGATATTGATGTCATTATGATATTATTGTGTGTATTATATTTTATGATATTTTTTAATATTTTTTAAGATTTTTTTTGAATTATTTAGAATTAGTTATTATTTTTTGCTCGAGTCGGATACCAGTCAAGTTTTAATTACGAGAATGCCACTGAGTGTTATTTCTTTCCCTCGCCCATTCTCTCTCGCATCCGCCTTCCTTCCCTGTCGTCGCTACCGCCGCTGCCGCACCCCCTCCCCCAGACCCACCCCGCCCCGCCCTCACCCACGCCGCGCCGCCGCTGCCCCACTCCACCGCGCTCCACTCCCCTGCGCCCGAAATTGGCCGATTTGGGCTGATTTCGAATCGGCCGATTCACGGACCGATTCAGATAAAAACTGATTCAGTGGGTTTTTTGAATCGGTTTTCCTCCGATCTGAGTTGAATCGGTCAATTCCGATTCAGAATTGGCGATTCATGCAACCCAGGCACTAAGTAGTCATTGCTCCTACGTCAAAGTCGGTATGTCATATTCTTGATCCTCACCTACATAAATAATACAAAAACGTCAGTAACAATTATTACTGGTCCAAAAATAACTAAATATCAAATTGTCAAATAAAGCTAACTCTCATGTAAAAGAAATCAAGTATATACTTCCACTGACACCGAAAAAGGCAACTACTAAGAAGTTATATAGCTGTAGAGTAGATAACATCCCGAATCTGAGTGGCATTATACCTCTCTAGGCATTTTCTCATTTTAAAGTCTCACTCTCAAGAAAACTAATATCCTAAGCCCTCTCCGATCATTCATATTTCTCTTGCCTAGAGTACAAAGGCTAAGTATTCTTAGGCAGTCACTTTTAGTATTCATTTATACCACACGTCAAGACATGTGTTGTATACAACATTACCTTTATCCTCCACATATCTCCGGGTGTGAGGAAGCTCATGACACAAAGTTGTTAGATTTCCTTGGGAATAGAACAACCCTCTTGTTGATCCAGAGCCCTCTGTGACTCATACATTCGCCCTCTCATGGTATGTGTAAGTCGGTTCCTCCATCTCTTAGTTCACAAGAAAATCCGATAAAAAGTTTATTATATAGCTGGGAATGGAATTATATAAATATGCCCAGAGGTAAATTGCCATGGATCTGAGTTCAAAAACAACTCAAGAATCTCATCCTCGAGGGTTCTTAATCCTGAAAAACATAACATTTAAATGACCTCTGTTAAGTGAGATCTGATTAAACGATCACTTAACACATCTTATGCCTATAAAACATTACAACAATGAAGTAGAGCAACAAATCAGGGCAAGTCCGAACAGACCTGGTAGAAGCTCCAAGTGGGGTCTTGCGCCCAGACGGCGAGTTCCTATTCCGAAGTTACATAAACAAACTACACACTAACACTCATGCTAACTATATGATGCATGTATAAAATGGATGCATGGAAATCATTATATCATCATGAATTTTATAAATACTATCATCAATATTAGACAATCAACAAATGAATTAAATGAACAAATTAACAATTTAAGACCTTCTTGTCAATACTTTTAACTAGGTGACTATATCATAAGTTCTAAACGTATCATCACCTCATATCAATCCTCATTTTGAATTAACTTTCTAATCAATTAAATAATTAACTTATACAATTATAAAATTAATACATACACTACAATTTCAAACATCATCCATAACATATAATTTGAATTATCATGAACCATTATCAACTCTTAATTACATAAAGAAACTTATCAATCAATAGATAATTATCACAAAGTTTCAAAATTAACATATTAACAAAACATGAACAATTCATAAAAATTATGAATGATATGCATAATGATCAAAATGAATTAAAAATCTAAAATTTGAGAAGCCAAAAGCATCTCACAGTGATTAGGCGTAAAATCAGCTGTCAACGGTTGCTGAGGGGTGGTGGTAGTGGCTAGAAATTGGCCGCACGAAAAAGGGAGGCTAGAAAAGGCTAAGGCTAGGGTAGGAGGGTAGGAGAAGGAGGCCTAGGCGGCTGGTCGGCGGCGACTGCTACTACCGGCAGTGGCCGGGTAGATAAGGAGTGTAAAACCTTGAAAAATAATGTTGGTTATTTTATTTAGAGTTTTGTAAATCTTATCTTTTTATATTTCGTTATTATGGAATGTGTATGCATTTATGACTAATTTATTATGAGATTTCATTACTTACCTTTTTGTTTTCACACACCAAAATATATCTATATAAGCACATCCCCCATAACCTAGAAAGGGGGAACTTGTGTGAAACAACTACTTTTGTAGAGTTTTTCAACATGGTTGTTGGTTTCAAAGTTTGTCAGAATTTTCATTAAAGTTGGTTGTGCGTTGATATAATTATACGTCAACCATACTTTTAAGTACATATTTTTTTATATTAAGTTGTTACTAGATTTATAGTTTGATTGAGTGGTCAATAGTTACCATGTTGACCCATGCACAAAAACTTATATGTATGCATATATATGCTTATCTGTATTACTAGACTTCTATTTTGATTTAGTGATCATGGGTTATCATGTTGGCCCATGCACCAACACTTTTATTTATGCTTTGTGTGTTGCTATGTGTGCTTTTATGTATGATCCTACTAGAACGAGCATGTTACTGTCGACCAAATTCTTTTATATGTTTATTTTATGTATGATAAGGACATGATACCGTCGATTAGATTTCGGTATGTGTATATATTTATGTATGATACAGGCATGTTATCGTTGATTAAAGTTCGCTACTAATATATGTTTATGATATGTTGTATGTTCCGTTGAGTTGTGCGGGCTACACATGGTGTCATTGTGTGTTCTGGCAAAATATGTATGATTATGTATGAATGTATGGTTTTAGTTGGTTGTAGAGTAGTTTCGGCCTATGCTTTTCAAATCGACATCTATGAAGGTTGAACGATAATGTTAAATTAATAGCTTTACGAATTTTTAATATCACACTTCATATCGCACTTCAGTCTGCCATCAGACCAGAAAAATTGGGATGTTATAGGTGGTATCATGGCAAACCCGATTCCATATTAAATTGATAGTGGTATATTAAAGAGTCGTAAAAGGAATTTTGAGAACGAAAATTTTTTGGGTGGAATGTAATATCCCTCCCAAAAGTTATATTAGTCTCACATACAATACCTACTAGGGTACGATCCAATATATTCAATAATTGAATGATATTTTTCATTATGACTTTAACCAATATATCCAATAATTGAACGATATTTCTCATTATGACTTTAATATACTTTTGAGGAATAAAATTCCCAAGTTGGGATATCGTAGAACTCTAAAAATAATTTAGTTATTTTATTTAGGGTTTTATAAATCTTGTTTTTTCGTATTTCTTTATTATGGAGTGTGTATGCATTTATGACTAATTTATTATAAATTTTCATTACTTACCTTTTCATTTTTACACGCCAAACTATGTATATATAAGCATATCCTTCCAACGCCAACCTAAAGTGGGAATGTGTGAAACAACTTTCTTTTTGAGTTTTTCAACAGGTTTTGAAGTTTGTTAGAATTTGTTATTGAAATTGGTGCACGACATATATATACGTTAACCATACTTTGAAGTTCATATTTTTTTATATTAAATTATTACTAGATTTTTAGTTAGATATAATGGTCATGGGTTACCATGTTGGCCAATGCACCAACACTTATATATATATATGTTTGTTTTTTTGTATTACTAGACTTCTAGTTTGATTTAGTGGTCATGGGGTATTATATTGGCCCA
Organism: Piper betle; assembly: GCA_033002965.1. Taxonomy (NCBI): domain Eukaryota; kingdom Viridiplantae; phylum Streptophyta; class Magnoliopsida; order Piperales; family Piperaceae; genus Piper; species Piper betle. The sequence goes on from JAURVB010010792.1 coordinate 41,575, forward strand.
TGCACCCACACTTATATTTATATGTATGTCTGCTTTTCTGTATGATCCTACTAGAATGAGCATTTTACCGTCAACTAGATTTTATATATGTTTATATTTATATATGATACAGGTATATTACTATCGACTAGATCCTAGTACATGTATATATTTATATATGATGCAAGCATATTACCGTTGACTAGATTCTAAAACAAAAATTCTTATAAAAACTTTAAAAAATTATAACAATTCTTCACTCAATTATAAATTTTGGTGTATGACTTTTCGTTGTGTTATTTTGAGCTCATGTATCATTAAAATATAAAGTGGCAATGATAATGAATAAAAAAATGTGTATGAGAAAATGTTGGCAAAATATAAATTAGTAGAGGTTGTTTTTATAGAGCTTCACAAAATGTTAGAAAAAAAAGGGGTTGAGCCTTTTGTTTTTTTTTTTTTTGTAACTCTTCTCCTCTCTGTCTCCCCTGAGAAACACAATTTTATCATTTTTATCACTTTTTATAATTATAATGAATCAAAAAGTATGACCAAATTTTCTTGAGATTCTATATAAAATTTTCTATTTCAACCAAATGCCCTAGTAGAAATTAAAAATCATTTTTTAGCATATTAACAAGTACTCTTTATAGAATTATAAATTGATTGTTTAATAATAATGTAAAACTTTAAAAGTGATCAGCATTTAAAATTGAAATTTGATTTTTTTTCACCGTAAGGAGTGCATACTATTTAACACCACAATGTGGTTTAGCTACTTAAAATTTGGGAACTACCAATTATAAGCTGATTTAAAAATCTGTTTATTCTTCTAAATATAATCTCTTAATTAGAAGGAGTGCCAAAAAGAGACTTATCTCCATGTTTTATAAAAAAAATTGGCATTGAGAAAGGTATCTTATTTTCTCCACGTAAATCTTTCGTTATAAATTAATAGTCTAGATTTGCCATGGTATGTGATGTTCTTCCTGGTAATAGCTATCAACATCGCATAAATAAAAGAAATTGTTCCAGTATATAACAGGCTAACG
>JAURVB010010793.1:0-40006 GCA_033002965.1 Piper betle
AAAAAACTGCTAGAAAAGCGGCAGTGGCAGTGGAAATCAGTTGTAAAATCGTCGTCGCCAACGGCTGTTGTGGCAATGCCGATGGTGGTGACTGGTATGTGACGATAGCCGGCTGCGAGGCTGTCATGATCGTACTTGTCCGATGGCCGAAGGCAGATTGAAGACTCATCGATGGCGGCCCAAAGTGACCATGACGCAGGGTGCAATAGTGCAAAATAGTGGGAAAAACCAAGCTTGTGGTTTTAATTTTTATTGAACGGTCCCGATCTTACAATGTGGTGCGATCTGAACCATTCAGCAACTTGTGGGCCTAGTGGGGCCCACCTTTTGGTATATGCAATATATCTCAGTGACTTTTGGTAAAAGCTTGAATCTAGACCACCTAAAGTCAAAATTGACTTGAATCTCAAAGTGATTCTATAGGCGTGAATCGAGGCAAAAAGGCTAAATGAGTTTTGACCCTAAACTCAATCTGGTGAAAATTTCTGACTCAATCAAGTTAGGCCCATAAGGGCAATCTAGTAGCCTAAAATCCCTAAGATGCATGTAAATGAGATATGCTGAAAATCCCAAACGGATACTAAACGCTGCAATGGCCTAGATCTAGCCATAAAACCCTGACTATCACATTAAAAAATCTGTATACCTCGTGTATACATTGATAACTCATATTCTACTGTAGCATAACTGAAGTTATCATCTGCATGTCGGGCATACTCAGCCACCATAAAAGCTGATACGGCCATCTAGGCCTCATTCTCATGGTTTGAAAACTAGTCCGGCTTGAGCTCATTTGAACCGACTCAGGATTGGCCCAAACTAGGCAAAACTACATGTGGGTAAAACCATAACCCGAAGCTGAGATTTTACTTATTATCATTTTACTGTTGAGTTACACGGGTCATATGCATGATTATCTCAGTGATTACGATTAGGCCCTATCAGCTATATACTTGCTTATGATATGAAAGTGATGAAGTTTTTGACTTTTATTAGTTTTCTTGTGGAGAATGACTCATCCATTTGCTACTTGTTGTTTTCATTATCAGTTATTTGGGACTCGGTGGCACCCGTTGCTGACACTTTTCCCTTATATCTATGTTGGTGAGTAGCCTTGTAATTGACCGGCCTGGGTGCACAGATCATGAGGAAACTGGGAGGATGATGGGTAATTTTGATATGCCATGTGTCTATGGCTATGGCCTTTTGATGTGGATGTATTATGGCATTGTGGCCTTGACATTTTGAGATGTGAACATTGTGCCCTTAGACCTTTTATATGTCATAACAGTTGCCTCTATGTGTTATTTTCCTCCTAATTGTACTTCATCTATTTTGCAGACGGAATACTCTAGGGCACCCATTTTGTGTAGGAATTCTTCGAGCCCTAATGTCCTGGAGCTGAAGGTTAAATAAATTAAGGTATGTTAAACCATGTTATGTGTGCAGGTACATGGAATGAAGAACAAACGTAGGTTAGAGGATCTTTTGGGTTGTTTGGTTATGCATGAGAAGGGCTTTAGTGAAAACTTAGCAAACCCATTGCCTAAAGAATGTTTGAACGATGATGAAAATAATATGGGCATGCAATGTGAATGTGGCGAAACACATCTAAATGATTCTATGAGTAGAAAAAAATGAAAAAATGAAATGTTATATGATTGTTTTTAAAATTTGAATCTTATACATGTTGTGAAATTTGTTCCAATGTCCTAGTTATAGGGGAGTATGTCATGTTTTCTCTAGAAATCTTAGCCTCTTTTGTAAGATAGACTCATTTAGGATGTCCTAATTGAATGAGCCCAGTCTTAGGAGTCAATGTATGCATGTTGCATGTTTTGCCTATGCATTAAAATCCCTTGGGTTTTTGTCTTTCAATGCATTGAGTGATTTAGATTCCTGTCAGCTCAATTTTGCATTTTAATGGATTATGAATTAGCATCTTTAAGTTTACCAGTTTGATTTGATTCACGATGCGAGCAGAATCGGGGTTGTTACAATTTTGGTATCAAAACCAATTCATTGCCGATTAAGATAAAAACATGTGAGCCTATGTGTGTGCCCGCATCTCCTAGACGAGTGATCCCTAACCTATGTTGGTTGGTACGCACATTTTCCCATATCTTGTTCTTTTCTCCCTTATTGTTTGTTCATTTTGCCTCTTGTGTTTCGCAATTTTTCTGACAATTGTTTTCCATGTAGTTGTGTTTGAGTAGTGTCAGAGGCAGTGTTAGCGGTTTGGGCCAATTGGGCAATTGTCTTTGAGCAGCTTGAAAGGCTTGCACCGGAAGTTCAGCTAGGTTTGATGGAAATGCCACTTCACCACCAGCACAGGCATGAGGCAAGGTACCACGTGTGGCTCCTCTTGATGTGATGATGGTGCGTCATGAGGACTGTAGAGAGGACTTGAGGGATGAGTACAGAGATGACCATGGTGATGACTGGCGTGACAAAGAGATCTAATGAATTGGAGAGGAGTGAGGCACACTTGCCAAGACATCAGTACCTGGCTAGAGATAGTGAGGATATGGCAGTGGCAATGGCCCATTTACAGAAGATGCTAGCTGAGGAGATGCCATTGACTAACTCTGAGTGGGATCGAGTTCCACCTCCACTGCTACCACAATTTGTTGAGCTCAAGTTAGCCAATATGTAGAGCAACTTTCAATAGTGCTGCAAGCAGGGCAGTATTCTGTGCCTAGTCCAGCAAAGCCTCTAGTGGGACAATTCTCTATGCCACCACCCACAGTTGGGCAGTGCCCAATCATGCCACCAAGTAAGTCAGGCATGCTGATGATGTTGCAAAGGTGCAAGTGAGGGTGCTTGCTCCTGGGAAGTATAGTGAGCAAGGTGAGGCACCTAGGTAGCGATACATTGAGTGGGGCAAGAGCTTCGGAGTCTAGAATCTTGTCCCTCGTCTTGGACCGAAGTGGGATGTGGATTGCTTCCTGAAAAATGGAGGTAGTCTATTCATTGGAGGCACCGACCCCAAGGCAGCGATCACTCAGTTTGATTACACATAGGTGGTGATGGATCACATAAGTTGTCTACCTAAGCTATGGGTACGGGTAGTAGTAGGAGCTATCCAAGGAGATGAACAAATGTTGTGGAGATTTGTCCACTCCGAGTACCTCTGAGACTATGCATCAGAGTAGTGAAGTCTTCTACAACCTGTTCTTCTCCTCTACTGTTGTGGAAGAAAAGAGGATAGACTTTGCATCCCTGACGCAGGAGCATATGTCAATTGTCGAGTATCATGCTCAGTTTCTAGCATTGGAGAGGTTTACACCAAGGTCCTTTTGGAAGATTTTTCAATGGGCTAAGAGTGAGCCTCTATGCTTCAGTGTCAATGTCGCATTACGCGACTCTCCCAGAGGTTGTCGTGATATCCTTGGAGAGTAAGACAGTGCACAAGATTCATTATTCCAGGAGGTCTCAGAGACAAGTTGTCCAACACTCAGGCAGGCAGAGGCAGAGGCTTAAAGGTCATGATCAGCAAGGTCCCTCCTACAGCTTTAGACTGTTGACGTGGTGGCAGTACATGTAGATTAGAGGTAGCTAGCCTAGCAAGCTGCTAGATAGTTTCAGGCACTATAGAATCCCTCGAATTAGAGAGTTCTACCACACTTTGGTGAAAGTGAATGAGGGACGTTACAAGGTGAAAGTGGATAGGCAAGACTTTAACTTGAGGTCGAGAGACATAGCACAGCTCTTGGGAGTTTTGGATGATGAAGACAAGACTTAATTTAACAATGTGCAATTGGAGCATCTCGTGATCGAGTTTATGAGACGTGAAGAATTGGATGGAACCGTGGTCAATGCAGGAACTATTTTCACAAACCCCATGAGAGCTCCAGATTTCACCTAAGATGGCACTTGTGTTTTGCCAAGTGATTGCAACAAATGTTCTTCCATAAGTTGGCCATTATAGTGAGGTCTCATATGTCGTCTTTACACTTTGGAGGATACTTTCTAGTATAATAATTAACTTGTCATCCATCATACTCAACCACATGTGGAAGTATAGGAACCAAAAGAGAGCTTGTTTACCCTATGAAAGACTCCTCACGACTCTCTTCTTTCATGTTTACCCAGACATAGAACAAAGGACCACATCCACCCTTCCCTTCAAGAACATTGATTACAATGTCATCTATAACAAGTTGAACTTGAGGGAGAATCAATAGAGAAAGACCAGTAATGCATCACCTCAAGGGAGGAGCCCACTCATAACAAAGTATAAAATGATAAATTGTGGGACAACCTCGAGATCCAAGATGAGGAGGAAGCACCGGCACCCCCACAAGAGGAAGAAGTCAAGCCCACCATCTTCGAGGGGCATATGGAGTACCTTGGACCATCTCACCACTCACGGATGGTTCTAAGGATGGAGGAGATCTCTCGAGACCAAGAGGAGATGGGGAGGGACTGACATATCTTCATGAGAAACCATGAGGTGTTCATTCAAGATATGAGCACACACTTCGGGTTCTCTCTTGATGGCTACATGTTCCACTACCTACCTCCATCACGCTTTGCTCCACGAGATCCGCCGGAGGGAGATGATGGTGAGACTTAGACCTTTTATAACTCTTCTTTTGTATGCTTAATTGTCCTTTTGAGATGACAAAGAGGAAGTGTGATGTGTTGTAGGGCATAGGTCTAGGGGGAGTGTGAACTTAGGGGAGAGTTGTTAAGAGTATTCATCTCTTAGGCAATAACTTGTACCTTTTGAAATATTAATGAGAATGACTACCTTATTTAGGATTGTCAATCACTTGTTAGCCATAAGTTGCATGCCATGAGTAACATGAGCATAATATTTCATCATGGCATCTTGTATTGTTTTGGACTAACCTCTTGTGTAAGTATGGAATAATGAAGATGCATGGACTCCAAGGGATGCACTTCAGGACTAAAAGTGTGAAGATCATCAAGACAAACTCAAGGGAATGTTTCATGAGGATTGACACCACTAACTTAAAGAGTTCACAATACATGAAAGTTCTCATCATTGAAAAGAGGAGAATGTTGAACCTTATTTTGATGTGACAATATCTTATAACTATTTAAGTTCAAGAAATAATGACCAAACAACCATGAAAAGAATTGAAGAATGAAGAATCAAATGAAGTGTTGAAATGCGGGACACTTCGACTATATTTCAGTCTAGACAACGACAACTAAAGACATGAGGTGCAGGCCAACAAAGATGGAGTTTCGACCTTCAGCTGATCTTTGGTTAGTGTTTTAGCAACTGAAGACCTAGGGCTTGGTGAACAAAGCATCAGAGTTCGGTAGACCTTTGGTTTTTTGTTCGTCTACTGAAGTTCACATTGAAATCTTCAGCAATAGTTCAAAACTTGACTATGGAGTTCGGAAGCTCACAATAGATTGGTAAAGTTTGAGGAGATCATTTGGTAGACAATCAATCGATAGTTCGGCAACATAAGATAGAGTTGGGAACCCTAAGGCTAATGTTACTCAAAGAATTAGAAGTTGAGGAAACTTTGGTCAGGATTTAGTCATAGGTTCGACAGCTGAAGTTGACGTGGTCAATTATAAGTGAACATTCAGTTGGCAGTCGGTCAATCATTTGATAGCGATCGTTATGAAAAAGTTATCAAAACTAACCATTGAAAAAATTAAAAGAGGGAGTTCAAACCCCAACGACTACTATTTTACGAGAGGCTATGGAAACCTATAAATAAGGCCTTTGGGAGTTTATTTTAACATCTCTTGCTATCATTATAAACCCTAGACTCTCTCAGATCAAATTTAGAAGAACAAGTTTGTGCTAAGAAAAACTTTACCTATTCACTTGTATTCTAGGTAACTTGATTATACCAAGGAGAGCTCTTTGTAAGAGTGGTTAGCTCAAGTGTGCTTGAGTAGGCTGTAAACCTCCCAAGGTGTGAGTGTGTGTGAGAACGTATGTTACTGGAGGAGAGAAGGTACTTGAAGAAGCTTAGGCTTCAAGATTGTAAAGCTTCAATGGTGTTTGGAGCTTTGGTGAGCTAAGATCCTTGGCATTCAGTGCTTATGAAGGAAGGCTTGTTCGAGGCTCCAAAGGTGTTTAGAGTACAAGCTTCCATGACACTTGAGGGGTGTTTGTGAAGGAGGCCAAATTTGGCTGCTTATAATGTTACTAGTTGGTTTACTTAATGAAGTATGAAGACCTACTTACCAAAGGACTTAGTGAGCTAGAAGAGAGGAGTACTAGTTGAGTCCCTCTTTTAAAGTTCATTTGTGTCTTCTCTCTTCTCCACCTTACTTGTATGCTATTCTTTTATTCGTATTCATTTGGGTAGCACACTTGCTTAACTCCCTTGTGTTTGACTTGATCACTATTGGGAGTTAAGTGTTCTCAAGTTCTAGGTCATCTCACTATTTTTATGGTTTGACTTATTCACTAACACAAGTAACAATTCAGAATAGAACTTATTGTGTCTTACAAACACACATTCTTACTTGGGTTCAAATTCTTTACTTGCCTTGCCAACTTATAAGTTATTGATCTACACTAGTTGTCTTGCATGTGTAATTGGCTCATGATGTAATTTGAATAATGATAACATATCGGCTTGGTTGTTGAGTGAACCGAATTTAGACTGTTCCAATTAGAAATTGTGAAACTCTGCCAATGCAATCCAAAGCCCGGATAAAGGAGGGTTGACATCAAGAAGGACATTTGACCATAAAATTTTTTTTTCAATTGTAATTATATGGATCCTAGTTTAGGGTTTATGTCCCCAACACCATTTAGGTATCAGGTGGAAGAAGAAGAATTTGTAAACCTCTCATAGTTTACTTCAATTGTGTTTATTCTAAATATCACTTTACTTCAAGAGTGTTTTCAAATAGATAAAAAAACATTAAGCACTATAAAATAAGAAAAAATTAGTATCAGTAAAAGTTGATGCTCTTGTTCAGCTACATTTACTTTGAGCCATTGGATTACAAGACTTATTACATGATAAAGATAATTTTGTCCAAGTCAAAAATATAATGCAGTCACATGATGTAGATGGATGGCTAGATTCACATGTTACGGATATTTAGATGATAACGATAACTTCGTTCAAGTCAAAAATATATAGCAACATGATCTAGATGTACAGTTTGATTTACATGTCACTGATATTCCTATATCAAGTGTGATATTAAGCATTCTTATAAAATAATACACTCATAGAGAATATAATAATTAATATTTATTTAAATCAATGGTTTAAAATTCATCTTATCTCTAGAATACACTAAATTACTCCATAATATAAATATATAAGCTAAAACACAAAATTCAATATTAGCATTAGAGAGATGCATCAAATATTGTTAATGAATCGTAAAATAGGAGAAAGGAGAAAACTCTTTTGTTGATATCTAATAAGATGGCAAATCTCTTCTCTTCTTCCTTAAATATTCTAGCTCTCCATTTAAAAAAACCAGAACTCTATGATATAAATAGATGGCTAGTTTTGAAAGCTACTTATACTAGTGAAGATGTTTTTCCGATCAAGCTTAAGGGTGCCTATGAGTCAGGTTTGGTAGGATATTGCTTAAGTCAGAGCTACTATTTAAGCTAAACCTATAAACCAAACCCAAACATTTAATATTTAATTTTATAACTTTAATATCAAATCCGATTATTTATGATTAAGGTAAAACCAAACCTGACTATTTATGATAAATGGTCGGGTTTAAAAGGGTACCCATTTTACTATTCAATATATTTTGACAAAAAAATTATACAATTATATAATAATAATACATGTTCGAAAAAGTGAAGCTAATATTTTTAAAAATGTGAGTGGGATAATTAATAATTGCATTGATAAATCAGTTTTAGAATTAAATTAATAATTTTAAAATTGGGTATTTGGTACCGGACACCCATCTTTTAATATCAAATCTAACCATTTATAACCGGGTACCCAACCCTTTAAAACCATAGTATATTATTAATTATTGAAAGCCTTGTCATTAGGTTTTAGTACTGTGGAAGATCCTATTTAACGGTACCAAGAAACACCCGTAATCAATATATACCGTCTCCATGTTCCTTAAACTGGCCTTTACTGCGACCCATGTACGTCACTTTCAAAGCGATGCTGTAAGGCCCGAGCCCAATCTCCTAACACAATCAAGAATGAAATGCCGAAAATAACCCCACCTCAAACGTAAAAACCGCTTTCCATAGATTTTTGTTCGGCCGCCTTGTCCTTCTCTCCGGCCATTCCCTAGGTGCGGCGCCGACAGCCCTCACTTTTTCCGGCCGCCACCAGCTCTTGCGATTCGTTTTCTGCGGTTGGCGATCAATGGCCATGGTTTCTCAGACGACTTCGCAGCTCCTGCAATCGTCCTCCCCCTCGCCGGAGCGCTCCCAGCCTCTCCACAATTTCTCCTTGCCGCCGCTGCTCAAGTGGGGCGGCGACAAGATTTTCCACAGCCGTAACTCCGCCGGCTTCAGGCGAGGACCCGGACCCGGGCCCGCACCCGCCGCACCGTCGTCTTCCTCTTCGTGCAAGCCTCCGCCCGACGCCGGGATCAAGGAAATCCAGGAGAAGCTCATGCTGCATCTGCACACCTCCGCGAAGAACATGAAGCTGCCGGTCCCCAGGGAGGGCGGCGAGGAAGGGGAAGGTCGGGGCGGGTCGGCGACGGTGGCGAGGCCGTGGATCCTCCGGAAGAGGCGGGCGGCTTGCGCGGCGCCTGCGGTGGAGGAGATCGGGGAGGTCCCGTCAGTGCCGGCGGACGGGCAGTTGAGATCAAGCCGGCTGCGGAGCATGGCGGCGGAAAGGGTCGGTGGGGAGAAGAGGAAGGAGAGGAGGAAGTTTTCCGCCGTGCTTTCTCGGGACGAAATCGAGGAGGATTTCTTCATCATCACCGGATCGAAACCGGCCCGGAGGCCCATGAAGAGGAGCAAGATCGCTCAAAAACAAGTTGAGGTAAGAATTTCCTACTCTTGTTTTCTTTCTCACAACTTCAATCCTTCATTTGTTTTGCTCTTGTCTGTTGGTGAGGCTCTTATCATTTTTCGTTATCTTTGTAAAAAATGGAAGAAAAAGAAATTTTTTTTTTGTTTACCTCTGATTTTTAAATTGCATATCTCAAAATTAGAGTCTGATAATTTTGGTCTTCTTATACTGCTAAATTTTTCATGGGTAACATTAATCATGTGAATGTGCTCATGGGTCTGTTTCAGATGGTTTCCCCTGGTACGTGGTTGACAGAGTTGACCGTCAACATGTACTGAACTGCCTAACTTACCATCAATTTAAGCGAGGTTAGTACTCCACCACTCAATGTTTCTCCAATTAGGTTTTCCTCTCTATCTTGATCTATGATCATATTGAGGTACCGTCGCCGGCTCCTTTGTATTTTGTAGTTGTCGTGTTGCAAGTATTCACCTCTTTGCTAGAGAGAATTTTGAAACATCTCTAGGCTGTTTGAAACATTTTTGTGTGCTCTGTATGCTATGGAAACAGCGGGGTTAACAATGCAACTTGTACTGATGGCCGGAGCTTTGCTGCTTAGGGTGCTAGCATCTATAAGTCGAGACTGACCTCTACGAAGATTGGAAGGGTATAAAAAGGAGCCTCCTAACTGTGAATTAAAGCTGCTTAGGTTGTATTAGAAATTTAATATACAGTTTGTGAAATCTTCTTCTCATGTTGTTTGTTTATTGAGTTAATTCGTTTTCTAAGTAGGGAGCTCCTGTCAGCAGCCTAATTTACAGGAACCGGATGTTGTTGTCCTTGGTATATATACACTAAGATAGGTTGATATTGTTGCCATGGTAAATGGTTTATAAGACCAATTTAAACTTTTAGAGGTTTTTTAGGGTTTCACTCAACAAAGGTGAGGTTTTAAATGCAAGCAAAGGATTCTCTTTTCTGTACCTGGTCGGACGTGGTCAGGCAATGGTAAGGCGTACATTAACGTTGCGTTTATTGGTTATTCTTTTTCAGTATAGGCAAAATCTTGGAAGTAAAATTTGAACCGAGCAGCGGACATATCTCAAAATTGCTGTCTCGTATGGATTTCGTGCTATTCATTCAAGCAGTTTAGGGCTTCTAGGCCATGTCTTGTATATGAAAACAAACATATTTTTCGAGAAACAAATATGAAAACAAACATGCATAAGCTTTAGGTATCACCTAGCAAAATCATGAATCATGGGATATTTACGAACAATCCTTGCTTGACTAGGACTTAGACCAAAATTCTGATACAGTGACATATACCTTTGTTGCCATTTTTAATGTATACTCGGCTGCTGCTGCGGAACTACGCTTGGACTTTCTGAGTGCCGAAATTTTTTGCTATACCCGATTTATTTGAAACCCAAATGTGCTTCGGTATTTGCAAGCTTGTTAAGTGGGCATCAAAATTTTACCAAGCTGGTATTTCTCTATCTCGAAATATTCACTTAGTAAACGTGCAAATACCTGTGCGCAATTAAGTCGGGTATGACTAAAATCTTCCTTTGGGCTTGGCTAGTGTCTATTCCTTAGGCTCCGTGCCTTTCGGCTTCAACTTGTTTTTCTTTTTTCTCACCTTCACTTCGTCTGGGTAGACTAGGTCTCTTTTTTAAATAAAATACATTTAAAATTACTAATAGCTGTACATTAAAAATTAAAGAGAATAATTAGTATTAATAACACCTAATACTCTTAAGTAAGTTAATTTTAATATCAGCCATTGGATTATAAGGATGGTTAGATAATGAGTGCATATGATTTAAATGAGTAGCAAGATTCAAAAATGGCCGATATTCTTATATGACGGGTGATATTCTTATATTAGTAGTAACTAGTAACGACCCGCCTTAACCAGTCGGTGGTTATCCAAAAATATGGAGATATAAAAATAAAAAAACAAACACATGCATCATAATATGACAAATAATTATACTTGAAATATAATGTAACGAAAATCATTAAATATGAAATTTAAATATCTCTAAGAATTTATTAACCATAAAATAAATCATATTATATTAAATATAACATGCAATAATAACATAAGGTAAACTAACTACTCAAAATCAAATTCCACAACCTCCAAATCGTTTTCTATAGTCACAATTTTATTCATCATTCTTTCAACCCAGGTTGGTCGGGGAACTACCAACTACACCCTTAAGTATTAGTCTAAAGCTATTCACGTGTGGTCACAAAATCGGGTTAGTGATAAAATCACTAAGTCATATAATTATGTGAAACAAGTTAATATATTTTATATCATTATTTATCAAATATTTTAATAATTATGAGCCTATGTTGAGTTTCAATTATACTGGGAGGGGTGACCGCCCTATCCAACTATAATCTTATGTATGTACACAAATGTTACGTGGTCTACAGCTTGTAGTTATCAATTTTTGTCATTGACTTACCCTCTCGGTATTACAAGTTCATAATGAATCGTCTTACATCATTATGCCATGTTACCCCTTTCAGCATGAGGGTAGGTATTTTATCTTTAAAATAATTTTAAAGGTACGACTCCATGTTAAATTGACTCAATTCCTTAACCACGGTTGCGTTCGGTGTATGTTGTTGAATCTGGGCTCAGGCTAACCAAGGGTGCCAAAAAGAATATACAATATTTCAAGTAGTTACAGAGACCTTAAAGTGCAACAAAACTTAATCGATGCCCGAGCAACAAAAGTAGACTCTAGTCTAAGGGGGAAAATAAATTAGATCCTACTCAACAAGATCTAAATGAATACCATACACACCAAGGAAAAATAATGAATTTATAAAAGTTATTTAATAATTAATTTATCAATCCATAAATTAATAATTAATCTTATATAATAGCGAACAAAATATTAAAACGGGTAAACCAATGATAATTCCTCAAATGATTAAAATATACTAGATATGTAAGCTACTTATATTCTAACTCATTAATTAATAATCTAGTTTATTCTTCATCAACCATATATATTAGTTAGAATTCTGAGCAACATGATAACTTATTAATTTTGCCAAAAATAAATATAATAATTTATACATTACTAAAATTAATTTATAATTATCATAGCAAAGAATAATTATAAGTTAATAAATTAACACAATACAAAACTAATGTCTTATTTATTAAATAACATTTTAAAATTTTAATACTCAAATAATAGTTGTACTATATATATATATATATATATATATATATATAATATAATGGAGCAACTAATATGACAACAATGTAATTTGAACTTAATTTAAATTGCGCATTGTATGAGACATTATATTTAATCAATTATTATATTATTTCCAGATAAACCTCCTGTTATAGATAGTCTTAATCTATAACGTTATACTGATTTACATAGCCTAAATTAAGAAGAGAAATATTAATTAGTTAATTAATTACAAACTTACAAACCTGGATCAGTTACATCCAAAAGATGTAAGAGTATGATATTACCAACTTACTTAATTAGGCATATACCCAACATAATTTTCTCTCGTATGTACTCAATATAAATGTAATAAATGAAATGAGATTACCGTAGTCAATATTCAATATAATATTAATATTAATTTGTATACAACACGAATCATGAATTAAGAAACAACCAACAAGGTGATATGCAATATGATGAAAAAACAAATAAGGAGGAAAATAAATAAAGAAGTATGGAGAAAGAAGAAGAAAATGAAGAGAGTACCAATGAGGAGGAAAAGAAGTAGGCGAGAAGAGAGGAACGACACCGACAATGGCCTACCTAGCATCCAAAACCCTTTCCATGACCTTATAACCATCACAATTATAAAATCTTTTATAATCTACAAAAAATTTAATCCCTAAAATTTCTCACCGAAACCTTCCCCTAATTTTCTCTCATCGTAACCAAAATATCCACTAAATTCTAACAATAAATTCTAGCCTACAACCCCCCTTAAAGAGAAGATTATTATTATTATTATTATTATTATTATTATTATTATTTTGTGGTTTTTATAGTTTCTACAAAATTAAAATAACTTAATATACACATAAGTTAAAATAAATCAAAATAAATAAAAATGATAAAATATGTAAAATCAATAAAAAAATTTTGAGGGCTAAAAAAATTATAATTTCACAATGCGGCTACACACAATTTCTACCCTTCTCTTTTTATCATGCAAATAGAGAGGAAAAAATGACTTGATATAGAAGTATATATAAACCTTTCTCTCAAAAAACAAAGAGAAGTATACATTAACAATGGTTCCGATTCTCCTTAGACTTGGTTTAATTTCAAAGTTGGTTGTTACATTTTAGAAGGGCTATTTTTTAATGTGTAGGCCAAGTTTTGAGAAAATCTATTTATATGATCGATTTAAATTTGTCTTTAAATTTAAAAGCTATGTTACTTTCTTCATGGGTTCAATCAAGTTTGGATTTTTTAAAAAATATATAGTAGTATTTAGTTTATTCGTCCCCTAAATTTTAGTTTGACTATTTTTATTCTGCTCAAGAAAATTTGAGCCTTATCCAATACAACTAGTTAGTCATTTATATAGTTTAACTTTTACTATTTATCAAGATCTCAATTCATATCTATTTTGTAAGTTAGAGTATTTTTGACATTCCTCGGCACTTGCAATGCGATTAGTGGCCTTTTTGGCTACTTATTAGGTTTGCCACTTCGGGCTTACTTTGGGTTTTAACAAACTTTTGTATCAATAGATTGCCCCTTTGTGGGCTTTAATAATGTTTGCACCACTTATTGGCCTAAACATAACGAGAGTGAGTAATCCCATAAATAGAGTTAGTGTTTTAATACTATAAAAAGACTTGGGTCTTATCCAAAATGTCTAGTTAGTAACTTAAATAGGTCTTTTTTTAATATTTATTAAAGTCCTAACTCATATATATTTTAGATGTAGGAGTATTGTCAATGTTGCCCTATTGAGTTTTCTTTCTTTATTTCTTTCTTTTAATTTTTTGTTTTGAAGGCCTCATCATAATTTTTATGAGGCCTTCTTGATAATTATATGTGCTATTCGCATTTTACCAAATCTAATATGTTTTAATGTGTCAAATTCTTGAGTTTTGATTGGTTTTATCTTGGTTTATCTATTTTTCCTAAATCATAATATGGAGGCTCTCATAGAAGCATCATTTTGGTGAAAACATCGAAAGAGGAGAAAACGAGAGAATTTACGCAAGTTCATTTCGTAGTTGCACTATTTTTTGTTGCATCTGCGACAGTTTTGAAAAAATTGTAGAGATGATAACGTGTGAAGCTTTTCTTCACAGCAGCTAAGCTGCAGGATAAAATTCACAAACTCCGGTGCAGCTGTAGAAGTGCTCTAAAAATTAGGTATGTCTTAATTTAATACATCGACTTAAATAACAAAAACTTTTATTTGAATATAAATGAGGGCGTCTTGGGAGATCAAAGGAGGGTTTTTTCTCATATTTTTGGAGACTGTTCTCAAAGTTTTTGGTGTTTCATTTCGAATCTAAAGCAGAAAGATCGATGTTTCAAGGGAGATCGAAGCGGAAGTTTGCTCTATCGTTGAAGATCAATTCTCAATTTGAGAATCGTAATTGATAGAATTAGGCTTGATTGACAAAATTATTAAATAATAACTATATTAAATATTTGTAGGTGATTAATTGTGAGGCTGTTACTATTAAGGATTAGAATAAATAAGCATTAGCTATGTAATTTGAGGGTAATGGAAGATGAATTGAGAACTGAATTGTTTTTCAATTATTTTATCAAGATATTAATAGCAAATTATTACAAGCTAGCAAACCGGTAGTTCTAAATCCATAATCCCCGAATTGAGTTTAATCTTCAGTTTAGAATCCTAATCATTAAGACTAAGCTTGATTGATCGAGTTATGAAATAAGTGTATAAGTAGGTGATTGCGAAGCTGTCACCCTAAGGAGTGTACAAGTAGGTGATTGTGAAGCTGTCACCATTAAGGTTTACTATAAATAAGCATTAGTGATGTGATTTGAGGGGAATGGAAGATAAATGAAGAATTGTATTGCTTTTAAAATATTCTAGTGCTAGACTACAAGGGTTGTGCCAGATTACATGACTAACGCGTGTTTACGCTAAACCTTGATGGCAAGAGCCTTACCAATTAATCATCCATTAATACATTTATTATTACATAACTCTTGCCGTAATATAATAGTCTTACAATGTGTTAGTCACGCACTTATAAACTTAGTATTTCATAACTCACGATTTGCCACACTGCGTTACTCGAAATTCATAAATTATAACGCAGTGTGGTAAACTATACTAATAAACTTAGTATTTCATAACTAATTTCACGCACTAATATTCATACCCAACAATTCAATTAGTGAGGCGCAAGTAGGATAGTTTACCGCACTGCGTTACACGAAATTCAATTTTGGGGGAAAAAACACTCATTTTTAACACTTAAAATCTAGATATCGCACCAAAGTCCCAACAAATGGAGGTCCCCATTATAAGTTTTTGTGGTGATTTCTCCCCTACTTGGCAATATATTAACGTGTTGCTAATATTATAAATTTATTAGTGATCTAAAATAATTGGAAAACTTTGGACGCCCTCATGCACTTTTGAAAGGCTCATGCACTATTTACCGAGTGTTGTTTAATATTATTTTGATGTGACCATACTCTAAACTCTTTTAAGGATGAACAAGGTAAAACAAACAATCAACTTGGATCAATCTTATCTCAAAAAGCTTTTAAAGTGTTGAAGTCATAGCAGCTTCGGTAGATATTCGATTAGGACTTTGGCAACCAAAGCAAGAAGGTGCAGATTAAGGAAGATAGAATTTCAACCTTCGGCTAATTTTCTATCATGTGCTCGGAAACCAAAGACCTTAGGCTTGGTATGGAGCCATAAAATCAGCTTCGTTTACCCTTCAGCTAAGGGTTCAATAACCAAAAATTGAAGATAGAGAAGTGTTGATGCGTCAAAGTTTGGCGAATGTTTGGTTACTGAAGGAGATCTTTGGTGAAACTTTAAAAATCATCGGAGGAGTTCAAAAACTCACAATATATTGGTGAAGTTTAAGAAGATACTTCAGTAGACGTTAGGCAATGAATTCGACAATAGAAGATGATGTGACTAGTGCAAAGTGATCATTCAGTTAGTGTTCGATCAATAATTCGGCAACCAATTGATCTCAAAAAATTGTTAAAACTAACCATTAAAAAATGAAAAAGTATGTGGTTCAAATCCCAAGTGCTGTTTTTCTTGGAGGGGCTATGAAAGTCTATAAATATGGGTTTGGGTGTGTACTTTGACCACATCTTGCTACCATCTTATTAATCTTGTGATTCTACACTCTATTGGATTAAAATTAAAAAGACAAGCTTGTGCAAAGAAGGGATATCTATTAACTTGTATTATAGGTACTTTTAATTGTACCAAGAAGAGTGTGTTGTAGAGAGGATTGTTAATTATGATTGAGTTAATTTGTAAACTTCTTAAGTGTGAGGAGTAAGTGTATGAAGCACCTTCTTGATTAGAGGTGGTGCTTGGAGAAGATGTAGTTTCAAAGGTTGTAAAACTTCAAAGTTGTTTAGAGTACAATCTTTTGGCACTTGTGGGGGTACATGTGAACGAGTCCTGTTGGGTTTATCTCACATCAGTCGTGGATGATGTTGGTGAGGTATATATAGGCTAATGGGAAAGCCTTATTCCCTGAGCTAGCTTTTAGATCAAGAGAGACCCGTGACACCTATTTCAAATATTTTTTGGTAGCCCAAGGGCCTAACAGTGGTATCAGAGCTTGCTTATGGGCCCAAAGAGCCCAACAGTGGTATCAGAGTTAGGTTACAATCTTTGGAGATTTGGTGTTTGCCTATGCTGATTGTCGGAATTTCTTGCATGGGTTCCACCTGATGATTTGAGGGGAGTTTACCCAGTAGCGGTTCCACCTGATGATTTGAGGGGAGTTTGCTCGGTAATGATATGTGAGTACTGTTTGATGAAGTGATATGTGGGTGTCGTCTGATGAAGGGGAGATTTCCAGACGATGATGATTTTGTGAACGCCCGACGTGTAAAGGAGAGTTGTTGAGTTTATCCCACATCGATCGTGGATGATGTTGGATGATTTTGTGAACGCCCGATATGTGAAGGGGAGTTGTTAGGTTTATCCCACATCGATCATGGATGATGTTGGTGAGGTGTATATAGGTATTCCCTGAGCTAGTTTTTGGATTAAGAGTGGCCCGTGATACCTATTTCAAGTCTCTTTTAATGGCCCAAAGGGACTAACAAGTCCTAGTTTGTTTATATGTAAGGTTATAAGTTGGTTGCTTAGTGGAACTACAAAGACTTGCACACCAAAGGACTTGGTAAGCAAAAAGAGAGAACATACCAATTCGAAACCTCTTGAAAAATTTATTTGTGCCGTTGCTCTTCTTCTCTTGCGGGTTTGTACTTACTTGATTATTCACTTGTTGCACACTTGTTTAACCCCCTTGTATTTGACTTGTTCGCGATTAGAAGTTAAGTAACACCAAGTTTTAGGCCACTTAAATATTTGTATAGTTTGACCTATTCACCAACACAAGTAGCAAGTTAAAGTTGAATTTGAAGTGCACTTTACAAACATACCTTATTATTTTGTGATCTTGTTGCCTATTTATCTAGCTAGTTTATTTACTCATACTTACTTATTTATTTAAATTGCTTCTACATTATTGTCCATTTACTGAGCTATATAAGGTCATAAAGTTTGTAAGAATCTAATTATTTTGGATAAGTGACTGTAGTTAACTTTCATCCATACTAGATACTCCTTCAAGTGTCTTGAGCACAGGGTGACTACAGGTGAAGTTCATAGGTGACATTATGGGTCGATTCTTATATTTATAGTGAGGGTTCAAAAACATAGTATTAAATATGTGTGATCGTCATTTTTTGAGTTTTGTTATTTTTTATAAATATAACAAAAATATATATTAAATTATCTTCGACAACTGAGCATTGTATTATTTATTGGTTATTATAATTATTTTTACTTAAAATAATTGTAATTAGAATTATATGCTATCAATAAACCGAAAACTTACCTAGGTTTATATTGACTAATTAAATATGTCATAAACTCAGTTGAGAATTATATTGACCAATGAATAAAATAAAACCTGACTAAATATTAATCTCGACTAAATAAAATATAACTTAACTGTAAAACCCAGGACCCGAGTTAGGGTTTTATATTCTGAACCGGTTGGTTCGACCGTTATTTTCGAGTCGAGTAGAATTAGTTTTAGGTCGAATAACACATTAGGACGCGTTATAGGATAGTTTGGGCTGGTTATTAGTTATAGAGCATGTCATTTGGATGTTTTTGTGTTTGTTTTATTTTATGGGATTTTCCCCTATTTTTGTAGATTATTTTTTGGAGTTATTACGTTTTTGTTATTATTTTTAACTCGAGTAGGAATCGAATCAATACTTATTTACGAGTTTGCCACCGAATTATTTCTTCTCCCTCCCGACACTTTCTCACCCCAAACCCCATTGCTGTCACCCTTGGGTTTGTTGCCGCCACCATCGCCGATGCCGCACTGCCCCCAAACGACGCCGCCCAACCTAGTCGTGCAGTCGCCTTGTTACCTCGACCACGCCCGGCCATGGTCCAACGGCCACTGGGCTAGAAATCGCCCACGATTCCACCACCATTCCCAACGCGATTCTGCCACCGTCTGCGCCAGACCGCTGCCGCCGTGACGTCGAAGCACTCCCTTCGACCTCCCCTACATTTCCCCCTTACCTAGGGCCACCGTCAAGGCCGGCCGTGGGTCCGATCAAAGCGACCGACCGAACTCGACGCCACCGCCAGTGGTCATTGCCGCCGCGACCGCCCTTGTTGTCACACCATTGGGTCGAGCTCACCGAGCCAGTGCCAATGGTACCCCATACCACTGCCATCCCGTTGGTCATCGAAAAACTAGTGGGAAGCTGTCGAAAAACCGTCGGAACCTACTGGAAAATCAAATACATCGGAATTCACTGGATCTTCTGCCGAGTTCATCCAGTCACACCTGATTGAACTTCGGATAGTGCTAAGCATTGAATTCGAGCCCCGATATGCCCAACGAAACCCTAGTCATCGCCGATTGCCGATGACGTGGGAAGTATAATTTATTTTAGTTAATCATCTACACATAATAATTATTAGTATTGCATGCTAAGATGATAGAATTGAATGATTGATGTGTTAGATAATTTTATGTTAATAAAAATATGAACGTGTGATTGTGTGATATTAAGACGAATGTTAAGGAATTAATTAGGTAGATTAAATAAGTACTGTAATCTAATGCAACGTAGAGTAGGAAAAATTATACTAATTATTATTGATGTGTGTTGATTGATGCATGGTTGATGTGAGTATGCTGTAGGATGTATAACCACATCATGAATGGGCATTTGTATTTAGTTTTGATGTATATTACAGAGTAGGAACTTGCCGCCTAGGCGCAAGGACACGCTTGGAGCTTCTTCTACCAGGTACGTTTAGGACTCGTCTTTGTTTTATACTCTATTCTATTGTATGTTTACTTTAATGTGTGCAGGATGGGTTAAGTGGAGTTTTATTGGATCCCACTTAGCTTGGATCATTTAGCTGAACAGTTTTTCGGATTAATAACCCTCGAGGATGAGATCCCTTGAGTTTATTTTCGAAACTCAGATCCAGCTCACGATGCCTTTGGGCCTATAATAAATCCCTACCAACACCTAGATATATATATATATATATATATATATATATATATATATATGTAACACCCTGTTTCGGCTCACCCGTGAACCGACCCGGAAATGTCACCGGCGACCAAACCGTTCGCTAATGTACTGGTTCGGTTAAGCCGACCCGGATCTGCCCTCGGCGTCTTAAGATGGGGATGCAACCATGAGATGCATGAATGGGAACAATAGGGTTCTAACGGAGTCCTACATGCATGTGATGATATGCAAGCAAAACAAAACCATTCAACAAGTAAGAAATTTAAATAAAAATTCATTAATATTTATGGAAAAACGGACAGAATCTCTCCTAAAAGTGCAATAGGGGCCAACCTGTCCACAACAAGGGTATATAAATATTTTATCAAAATACGATAGAACATAACAATCTACTATGGCATTCAGTCATTATCTCTTTCGTTTCATCTGAGCCGAGTCTGAACTCCAAGGCTCCCTACTCATTCACAATTATCCGCTCGTCTCATAAGAAGCAATTTATCAAGACAAAAACATTCTAATTATCATTCACATAGCATTAACACACCATCATTATACATTACACGTGGCAGGTACATGTGTGCGCGGTTCCGTGCTGCTCCTCCGCAATCCCGACAGCTTTCATCGCTCGCATTCCTCACCTACATATATATAGAAAAACCATCAGTAACGAGTGTTACCGGCCCGGAAAATAACTAATATCAATCTGGCACAGGAGAGCAAACTCTCCTGTTGAATGAAAACCATATACTTCCTCAAGAACTCTCATCAGGGCACGTATGGGAGCCATCGCCCTCGGGTCGACAGCGTCCCCCTTTCTTTCTCATTCTCATACCATAGCCATTTCTCTATCGCTTCTCGCATCAAATCTCATTCCTTTTCGCCCTCTACACCTTCCATATTACTCCTGGCCTTGAGCACGAAGGCTGAGCACTCTCAGGCAGTCGCCTTTAGTACCCTTTGAAACCACAAGTCTCGACATGCGCTGCATTGCAGTACCCGTGAACCTCCACACTTCTCCGGGTTTGAGGAACTCAAAGGTGGAGTTGTCAGGATCCCTCGGGAATGAAACGACCCGCACACCATTCCAGAGCCCACTATCGACTCACACGTGCCCGCTCGCATAGCACGGTAGTCGGATTTCCCTCATTCAATCTCTCACTGAAAACGCGAAAACTATGCATATATATAGGTCTAGGTTGGGATTTACACAATAGGCCCGAAGGCATCATGAGCTCGATCTAAAGTTCGAAAACAAACTCGAGGGATCTCATCCTCGAGGGTTATTAATCCAGAAAATTGTTGGCTAAATGGCCCGAGTTAAGTGGGATCCGATAAAATGCCACTTAACTCGTCCTGCACATGATAAATCAAATACACAATAGAGTAGCGTAAAAACAGAGAACGAGTCCTAAACGGACCTGGTAGAAGCTCCAAGCGTGTCCTCATGCCTAGGCGGTGAGCTCCTACTCCGTACCTACACATCGAAACTAAATACTAATGCCTGCTCATGATGCAGTCATACATCCTATATCACACATACATCCATCACGCATCAATCAACACACATCAACCTATATCAATTCTAGCAAATCTACTTAGGTTAGTTTGCATTAGATCATCATCATTACCTAGTTACCCTAATTAGTTTCTTAGCCTCCATTTTTAACACCACTCAATCAAACAAATTTCATATTTTATCCTTAATCAATTCTACATTTATACATATAATTATAACACGCAATTCACCAATCCTAGCATGCAATTCTAATAATCAATACTTTTAAATAATTAAGTTAAAATAAATTATACCTCGTGTGATTCGTGGCTCGAATTCGGCACCCTATGGCGTCCGAAGTTCGATAGGGTTCAATCGGGGGGATTCGGTAGAAGATCAGGTGATTTCCGACGAATTTCGGTGAATCCAATTTTTCGGCGACTTCCGACGGTTTTCCGGCGACTGTTCCGGCGGGGCAATCGGGGGTAAGGGTTAGCACCGGCTCGGCGAGCTCATCCCAATGGTGGTGACGGCAAGGGCGGCCGCGGCAGCGGCGGTCGAGTTCGGTCGGGGCGGTCGGTCGTTCCGATCAGGCCCACGGCCGGCTTCGACGGCGGTGCTAGGTAAGGGGGAAACGTCGGGGAGGTCAAGGGGGTGGTTGTCGAGGTCACGGCGGCGGTGGCGCGGCCTGGACGGCGGCGAATCAACAAGGAGAGCGTCGCGGCTCGTGGGGCAATTCCGGCGTCGTGGTGGAGAGACGGTGGCCGGGGTTGGTCGGGGCGGCACGGCGACAGCACAGCAGGGTGGGGCGGTGACGATCGGCGGCAGTGTGACGTCGGCAACGGCGGCGGCGGCGATGAGCACAAGGCGGCGGTAGGGTTTGGGTGGGGAAGTGTTGGGAAAGGAGGTGAAATACTCCAATGGAAAAATCGTAAATAAGTATTGACTTGATTCTGACTCGAGTCAAAATAATAACTAGTTCGTAATAAATTCTAAAAAAATCTAGAAAAATATGAAAAAATCCCATAAAATAAAACAAACACAACAACATCCAAATGGCATGCTCTATAACTAATAACCTACCCGAATATAATCCAACGCATCCTAATGCGTTATTTGGCCTAAAACTATTTCTACGATCAAACATATAAAAAGAAAAAATACTGCATACTTTCATATATTCTGATAACTCATTTCTCACCATCTTCTCGACGTTATCATCATATATTCAGGTACACCTGACTCTCATCGCTCATAACTCACGGCTAGCCTCGACTCAGCACGCAGTTCATGAAACTGACTCGACTCGAACCAACGGTCGAACCGACTGGTTCGGTAACGTAAAACCCTGACTCGAGTCGCGGGTTTTAAATATATATATATAGCTTTTGAATTTTTCAACAACCATACTACACGAGCAGGCACATGCCAGTCGAAGCCAGAACTACCGACAACCATGTTATGCAAGCGGCATGTGCCAGCCGAAGTCGAAACTACCGACAACCATGTTATGCGAGCGTATGTGCCTGTCGAAGCCGAAACTACCGACAACCATCTTATGTGAGCAAACATGTGCCAGTCGAAGCCGAAAATACCGACGACCATGTTATGTGAGCGACATGTGTCAATCTAAGTTGGGAATACTGACAACCATGCTATGCGAGCGGCATGTCTCAATCTAAGCTGTGATTGCCAACAACCGTGCTATGCGAGTGGGTATGGAGATAATAAAATAAGAAAAGGGCTTAGGACATAATAGAAGTCCCCTGCGACTAGAAAGTGAAATGAGAAAATATCGAGGGAGGCATCAACAACAGCAGATCAGTTTAGTTAAAGATGATTTAATTTAGTAGATGTCGTTTTAGAAATTTCACGTTGTTTTCTTTCATATGAGAGTTTGCTCTCATAGCTAGTTTGTTATAGTTATACGTTTGGACCAGTAACGCTTGTTATTTACATTTTTCCTTATATATATGTAGGTGTGGATTAAATACTAGATATGTCGGCTTGGATGGAGGGGCAGTGACCTGCCTTGCACACACATACACATGCTCCCCAACAAATAGGTTGTTTTAACTGTTTTGATTGTTTTGTTATGTTTATTATGAAAAATGAACAGGTGGGTCGTGACCAAAGGGTCAAGAATGCGTTGATGCATTCAAATTAAATGTTTATGTGGAAGAACATAGTGAGATGAATGAATTTGGATTTACATATTTATGTCTGTTGATTTGACAGGGTGGCTCCTAATTGCACTTTTAGGGTTGATTATGTCTGTTTCATTTTAGGAATTTTTATCAATTTTTATTGTCGTTATCTTTAGTATGAACTGGTTGTCACGTCATCCACATAGTGGCATGTTAGGGTTTCGTGCATTTATTGATACATAACGATCAGTATCTTCCATCTTAAGACGCCTAGAGTAGATCCACTCGGGACCCATAACGGTCCAGTTCGGATTGACTATTATTTTTGAGTCGAGTAGAATTATTTTTAGGCCAAATAACGCATTAGGACACGTTATAGGGTAACTTGGGCGGGTTACTAGTTATAGAGCATGTTATTTGGATATTGTTGTGTTTGTTTTATTTTATGGGATTTCCCCTATTTTTGTAGATCTTTTTAGGATTTATTATGTGCTTGTTATTATTTTTTATTCGAGTAAGAATTAAGTCAATACTTATTTATGAGTTTGCTACCGATGTATTTCTTCTCCCTCTCGACACTTTCTCACCCCAAAGCCCATCGCCACCACCCCTGGGTTTGTCGCCGCCACCATCACCAATGCTGCACTACCGCCAAACGATGCTGCCCAACCCGGCCGTACAGTCGCCTTGTTGCCTCGACCATGCCCGGCCACATCCAACCACTATTGCCATGCCAAAAATTGCCCATGATTTCACCATCATTCTCAACGTGATTCCTCCACCGTTCTCGACGTCATTTTTCCACCATCTGCGTCGAACCGCCACCGCCATGACGTCAAAGCTCTCCCTCGACCTCCCCTACATTTCCCCCTTACCTAGCATCACCGTCAAGGTCAGCTGTGGGTCCAATTGGAGTGACCTACTGCCCGAACTGAACTCGATGCCACCACCGGTGGTCATCACTGTTGCGACAGACCTTGTTGTCACACCATTGGGTCGAGCTCCACTGAGCCAGTGCCAACGGTACCCCATACCACTGCCATCCCGTCGGTCATCGGAAAACCACCGGGAAGCTGTCGAAACCTGCTAGAAAATCAAATACGTCAGAATTTGTTGGATCTTTGGCCGAGTTCATCTAGTCAAACCTGATTGAACTTTAGATACCCTTGAGCACCGAATTCAAGCCCCAATACACGCAACGAAACCCTAGTCATCGCCGTTTGCCAACGACGCACGAGGTATAATTTATTTTAGTTAATTATGTACACATAATGATTATTAGCATTGCATGCTACGATGATAGGATTGAATGATTGATGCGTTAGATAATTTTATGTTAATAAAAATATGTATGTGTGACTATGTGATATTAAGACGAATGCTAAAGAATTAATTCAGTAGATTAAATAAGTACTGTAATCTAATGCAATGTAGAGTAGGAAAACTTATACTAATTATTATTGATGTGTGTGATTGATGCATGGTTGATGTGAGTATTCTATAGGATGTATAACTGCATCATGAATGGACATTAGTATTTAGTTTTGATGTATAGGTACGGAGTAGGAACTTGCTGCCTAGGCACGAGGACACGCTTGGAGCTTCTTCTACCAGGTCCGTTTAGGACTCGTCTTTGTTTTATACTCTATTCTATTGTATGTTTACTTTAATGCGTGCAAGACAGGTTAAGTTGAGTTTTATCGGATCCCAATTAGCTCGGGTCATTTAGTCAAACCATTTTTCGGATTAATAACCCTCGAGGATGAGATCCATCGAGTTTCTTTTCAAAACTCAGATCCAGCTCACGATGCCTTTGGGCCTATGATAAATCCCTACCAACTTACCTATATATATATGTGTGTGTGTGTGTGTGTGTGTGTGTGTGTGTGTAGTTTTTGCAATTTTCAACAACCATACTGCACGAGCAGGCACATGCGAGTTGAAGCCGGAACTACCGACAACAATGTTATGTGAGCGGCAGGTGCCAGTCGAAGCCAGAACTACCGACAGCCATGTTATACAAGCAGATTTGTGCCAGTCAAAGCTGGAAATACATACTGCCATGCTACGCAAGCGGGCATGTGCTAGTCGAAGTCGGAAATGATGACAACCATGTTATGTGAGAGACATGTGTTCAATCTAAGCTGGGGATATCGACAACCATTCTATGTGAGCGGCATGTGTCAATCTAAGATGGGATTGCCGACAACTGTGCTATGCGAGTGGGTATGGAGATAATAAAATAAGAAAAGGGCTTAGGACATAATAGAAGTCCTAAGGGACTAGAAAGTGAAATGTGAAAATGTCGAGGGACGCATCAACAACAGCAGATCAGTTTAGTTAAAGATGATTTAATTTAGTAGATGTCGTTTTAGAAATTTCACGTTGTTTTCTTTCATATGAGAGTTTGCTCTCATAGCTAGTTTGTTATAGTTATACATTTGGACTAGTAATGCTTGTTATTTACATTTTTCCTTATATATATGTAGGTGTGGATTTAATACTGGATATGTTAGCTTGGATGGAGGGGCAGTGACCTGCCTTGCACACACATACTCATGCTCGCCAACAAATAGGTTGTTTTATCTGTTTTGATTGTTTTGTTATGTTTATTATGAAAAATGAACAGATGGGTCATGACCCAAGGGTCAAGAATGCGTTGATGCATTCAAATTAAATGTTTATGTGGAAGAACATAGTGAGATGAATGAACCTCGATTTACGTATTTATGTATGTTGATTTGACAAGGTGGCTCCTAATTGCACTTTTAGGGGAGACTCTAACCGTTTCATTTCAAGAATTTTTATCACTTTTATTGTTGTTATGTTTGGTATGAATTGGTTGTCACATCATCTATGTAGTGGCATGCTAGGGTTCCGTGCATTCATTCATGCATAACGATTAGTATCTTCCAACTTGAGATGCGAAGAGTAGATCCACTCGGGACCTGTAACGGTCCGGTTTGGTTCGACCGTTATTTTCGAGTTGAGTAGAATTATTTTTAGGCCGAATAACACATTAGGACGTGTTATAGGGTTGCTTGGGCAGGTTATTAGTTATAGAGCATCTCATTTGGATGTTGTTGTGTTTTTTTATTATATAGGATTTTACCCTATTTTTCTAGATTTTTTAAGGATTTATTGCATGCTTGTTATTATTTTTGACTCGAGTAAGAATCGAGTCAATACTTGTTTATGAGTTTGCTACCGATGTATTACTTCTCCCTCCCGACACTTTCTCACCCCAAACCCCATCGATGTCACCCCTGGATTCGTCGCCGCCACCATCGCTGATGCTGCACTGCCATCGAACGATGCCGCCCAACCCGGCTGTGCAGTCACCTTGTCGCCTCGACCACGCCAGCCATCGTCCAGCTGCCGCTGTGTCGGAAATCACCCACGGTTTCACCACCATTCATGAAGCATTTCGCCACTGTCTGTGCTGGACCGTTGTAGCTGTGACATTGAAGCTCTGCCCTTGACCTCCCCTACATTTCCCCCTTCTCTAGCACCACCATCAAGGCTGGCCGTGAGTCCGATTGGAGCGACCAACCGCCCCGACCGAACTTGACACCACCGCTAGTGGTCATCTCCGCCATTGTCGCTCATGCTGTTACCACCATTGGGTCAAGCTCACCAAGCCGGTGCCAAATTCGAGCCCATACACTGCCGTCGATGGCCGAAAAACCATTGGGAATTTGTCGGAAAACCGTCAAAACCTGCCGGAAAACTAGATACGTTGGCATTCGCTGGATCTTCTGCCCAGTTCGTCCAGTTGAAATTGATCGAACTTCGGACGCCGCTGAGTGCCAAATTCGAGCCCAGATACGTGCAACGAAACCCTAGTCTTCGCCGATTGCCGACGATGTGCGAGGTATAATTTATTTTAGTTAATTATCTATACATAATGATTATTAGTATTGCATGCTAGGATGATAGGATTGAATGATTAATGTGTTAGATAATTTTATATTAATAAAATATGAATGTGTAATTGTGTGATATTAAGACGAATGCTAAGGAATTAATTAAGTAGATTAAATAAGTACTGTAATCTAATGCAACATAGAGTTCAAAAACTTATAATAATTATTATTGATGTGTGTTGATTGATGCATGGTTGATGTGAGTATGCTATAGGATGTGTGGCTGCATCATGAGCGGGCGTTAGTATTGATGTATAGATACGGAGTAAGAGCTCACCCCCTAGGCGCAAGGACACGTTTGGAGCTTCTACCAGGTCTGTTTAGGACTCGTCTTTGTTTTATACCCTATTCTATTGTATATTTGCTTTAATGCTTGCAGGACGGGATAAGTGGTGTTTTATCAGATCCCACTTAATTCAGGTCATTTAGCTGAACTATTTTTGTGATTAATAACCCTCGAGGATGAGATCCCTCTAGTTTGTTTTTGAAATTCAGATCCAACTCACAATGCCTTCGGGCTTATAATATAACTTCCTACCAAGACATATTATATATATATATATATATATATATATGTACATGTAATTTTTGCATTTTTCAACAAGCGTACTACAAGAGTAGGCACGTGCCAGTCGAAGCCAGAACTACCGACAACCCTGTTATGCAAGCAGCAGGTGCCAATCAAAGCTAGAACTACTGACAACCATGTTATGCGAGTAGACATGTGCCACTTGAAAGTTGAAAATACCGACGACCATGCTTCGTAAGCGGGCATGTGCCAGTTAAAGCCGAAAATACCAATGACCATGTAATGCGAGCGACATGTGTCAATCAAAGATTGGAATACCAACAACCATGCCATGCAAGCGGCATGTGTCAATCTAAGCTGGGATTATCGACAACCGTGCTATGCGAGTGGGCATGGAGATAATAAATTAAGAAAAGGGCTTAGGACATAATAGAAGTCCCAAGGGACCAGAAAGTGAGAAAATGTCGAGAGATGCATCAACAGCAGCATATAAATTTAGTTAAAGATGATTTAATTCAGTGGAAGTCTTTCGGAAATTTCACAA
This sequence comes from Piper betle, assembly GCA_033002965.1. NCBI lineage: Eukaryota > Viridiplantae > Streptophyta > Magnoliopsida > Piperales > Piperaceae > Piper > Piper betle. Next base: position 28,380 of record JAURVB010010793.1, read on the forward strand.
TGTTTTCTTTCATATAAGAGTTTGCTCTTATAGCCAGTTTGTTATAGTTATATTTTTGGACTAGTGACGCTCGTTACTGACGTTTTTCCTTATATATATGTTGGTGAGGATTAAATACTAGATATGCCGGCTTGGATGGAGGGGCAGTGACCTACCTTGCACACACATACGCATGCTTGCCAACAAATTGGTCGGTTTAACTGTTTCGATTGTTTTGTTATGTTTATTATGAAAAATGAACAGGTGGGTCATGACCCAAGGGTCGAGAATGCATTGATGCATTCAGATTAAATGTTTATGTGGAAAAATATCGTGAGATGAATGGATCTGGATTTACGTATTTATGTATGTTGACTTGTTTGGGTGGCCCCTAATTGCACTTTTGAGGGAGACTTTGTCTGTTTCATTTCAGGAATTTTTATCCATTTTCATTGTCGTTATCTTTGGTACGAACTGGTTGTCATGTCATCTACATAGTAATATATTAGGGTTCTCTGCAAGTAATTCTCAAAATTTTGAGAATTACTTGCAAAGGTTTTTGGAGTAGAATTACTTTGCAATGTATGATTGGGTACCTTTGTAATCTACCCCTTACATTAAAGTTCGAATATTTCTTTTGTTCAGGTCACATTTCAGCCTTTCTTGCATAGTTAATTCTGACCCATAATTTTTATAGTCCCATTAATACTTTTTAATCATAAATTATAATTATTATTATTTATTATTAGGAAAACATTTGGTTATAATTCTACCTGAATTTGAAATTATGAAAATATTAATATATTATAATATATTTATAATTATATTAACAAATTAAATTTTATTACTTAATAGTATACTTAATTTAGAATGTTACTGTTTTTATATATTATATTTACATATTGTTATTTCTTATTTTAAAACTTAGAGTGTAATTCTCATCGAATTAAAAATCTTTAAAAATAAATTGTATTTAGTTATTAAAAATTTTTACTTGTTGAAATTAATTTTTTTTAATTTTGTGCATAACTATATTTTTGTTAAATATAAATAAATATTTTATATTTTATTTAAAAATAATATCATGATAATTTTAAAATTAATTTTATATATATTCTTAATATATATTATTAATTATTTTTAAATATACTGTGCACATCGCACATGTATATGATGTTTATCTTCTTAATAATATTTGATATGATGTTCTGTATGATCAAAACTTTGTCCGAAACATATATGTGTAGTTGGATGGTCCCGAAAATTCAAAGTGGGATCAGCCATGATGTGAAAATTTTTAAGAAAATTATTATGGGTGTTTCCTATTTCACCCAAGTTTTTGGTTTTTTTTATTTTTTATTTATTTTTAAGACAAGTAGTTTGACTCAATCATTGTTAGTAAAAAACTAGAGTTAGTCTGATTTGAACATGCCCCTCTCCTTTGGTAAGTATCTCTATCGTGGGATGAGTAATTATCAATCGAGTTTGGTTAGGTATTGTTTAAACTAAACTCATCATTTAAGTTAAATTTATAAATCATATTTAGTCATTTATGATTTAATTTTTATTTTCAATATCAAATCCAACCGTTTATTATTAACACAAAACCAAACCCAACTATTTATTAAACGGGTAATCATTTAAATATTCAAATTAAATATTTGAAAAAAACATTCAAACTAATAATAAATGTTCTAAAGAGTGAAACTAATTAAAAAAATATTATAAAAATTCAAATAAGATATTTAATAATTTTTTTACTAAATATTAGTTTTAAAAATAATGAGGTATTAATTTTTATAATTATAATTATAATTAAAGAAATAAGTATCTATTGCCAAATTCTGTCTTTTTAAAACAGAATTGTATTATTAATTATCTAAAATTATATTATTAGATTGGATATTCTATTTAACCATGTTAATAGGCACCCATTGACCACGGACAGGGAAACAAGTTTGACTCAAGATACTTAAAAGGACGGACTTGCTCCTAGAAACCAGATTTTGTTTCTTGACGGAATCATCCATTAACCACGTTAAAAAGTCGAAAAGCGTACGGAGTATGGGACCCGCCTCCGTATCCACATCTTAATCTGGGCCCATATAAGCCATAGCTTTGGCAGTTTATAATGACTACTCCCCCCGGCCCAGTTACATTTTTCTTCCCCAAAGCACCTTACCCCCTCCCGTCCAAGTTAAGTTTGAAATTTAAAAATAGATGGGCCAAAGTGTAATATTACTACAAATTAACTTTTTTTAAAAATATCATGGATAAAATTATAGATTTTGTCCAATCTTGTAAATAATATATGACAACGGGTCCGAAGTATATGATGCAATATGATGGTCCCCAATAAAATTTATACGTGAGATTAAATTTAATATAATCCTATTCTACTACTTTGTAACAATGGGCTAAATTATTTTTTTCAAATTAGTTACGTCAAGTTAAATTATTTTTTTCAAAAAGCATTGACCTTCTATTATAATTTTATCAATTTTTAAAATATTTTATAATAGCACGCAAGTAAGAATTTGCCCGTCCTCCCTCTTACAAATTTCACCGCAACAAAATTTTTATGAAAAACACAATAAAAAGGTGAATTTTTTAAAAGAAAATTTTCATCTTATATTTACATCATAATTAACTCTTTGTAAATTATAATTAAAAAATTTCATACTCTTTATATTTTTTTCCATACAAACCAAAGGGAATCTCAATAGTTATTAGACCTAGAATTACTAAGTTTATGGGATTTTACAAATTTTATGGGATCTTACAAACATTAAATGTTCACAAGTTATTCGAAATATTTGCGTACATTGAAAATTTTTTATATACTCTTGATTATTATGTTCCATCGCAAAGTGAAATAAAAAGATCATTATTGGCTATTTAGATCAATCCCAACCATTTGGATCAATCACTATTTAGATAACATTTAAAAGATTTACATATTATTCAAAATGTAAAACGATTTCTCCTTTTTAGTATACATAATTTATGACTATAACTAGCATATTAAGATATTGTTAATAGTATTTAATTAATTTAGTAAAACCCTAAAACTATACATAACTTTTGCACTCACTCTATAAATCTACAAGGACTACACATAAAGTGTACTAAAAATTTAAAGATTTTTTTTATAGTTAATTAGAGCCTAAAATATGAGTAATAATATAATTGGAATCCTACTATCCCATGAAATTTTAGTATATAAATATCCCGTTATTATTTAGTTTAATTGAAATTAAATCATAATATTTGCATACAAAGAAACCTAGACTTAGAGTAGCTCTCTACTTTCTTTTTATTTTATTTTTAATTATAATTAGTTAATTAAAAAACGTAAATTAGAATTCATTTTCTTTTACTCTTAGATAATTCAATTTAAGAATTTTAATTTATTGAATGACCTATCCTTGTGGGAATATTTGATTTATTAATTATATTACCTACTGGCTACTGGTGCACTTTCTAATTATAATAAAGTCATTTCTTATATTACTAGATCATAACTAGTGTTAAAAATGCATTTTAAATTAATGCATTGTTAAAGTTCATGAATGACATTATATGAATGAAAAGGCAAACAATTTATTATTGTTGATAACTAAAACGAGTATATATAATATTTACTCGTATTTAGCCATTTACGTCTATAGTATATGATATTATTATTTCAAGATTAGAGTATTGATTGTTTTTATGTGTTTATTATCTATCTATTTATTCATTATTATATTTATTTATTTATTTATTAATTGTTATTAGTTGTTTTCTTTATATGACTTGATTTACGTGTTGTGTATTTAGCGGTATGTTTATTTAGTGTAGTTTTTTTAGGATGTATTGATGATATGAGCATACACTACTAGCATGCATCATCTAAAGACATTAGTATTTTACTTATCAGTGGGTTCTGATTTAGGTTCGGAGTCTGAGCTCGCCGTAGATGTATAGATATGCTCAGTGTAAAACCCGCGATTCGAGTCAGGGTTTTATATTCAGAGCCGGTCGGTTCGATTGTTATTTTCGAGTCGAGTCAGTTTCAGAACACGTGTACTGAGCCGACGCTAGTCGCGTGTATGAGCTATGAGGATCATGCGTACCCAACTATATGATGATAACGTCATGAACACATCAGAACAGAATAAGTTATCAGATATATGTGAGTATGCCAGTCATTTTTTTTATTTTTATATATAGTGGATCGTAGAATTAGTTTTAGGCCGTTTACCACGTTAGGATGCGTTACGGGTAGTTTGGGTGGGTTGTTAGTCATAGAGCATATCATTATGATGTTTTGGTGTTTGTTTGATTTTATGGGATTTTTCCAAATTTTTATGAATTTTTTTAGGATTTAATACGACTTAGTTATTATACTTAACTCGAGCCGGAAACGAGTCAAGTCTTATTTACAAGTTTGCCACCCAACCATTTCTTCACCACCCCCGACACTTTCCCTTTCCAAACCCTAGCCGCCCCCATTGTTGGTGCCGCCACCGCCGGCGCCGTCGTCGCCTTGCCACCGGGCATCGCAGCCTAGCCTCGCCATGGCGTCGCCGCACCGCCCCGACCAGCCCCGACCGCTGCCAAGTCGCCAAGACGCCGGAAATGCTGCACCTAGCGCCGCGGCTACGTTTTGGTCGCGTTGCCGATTCTGCCACCGGCGACCGTCGCCGCCACGATCAGGTGGCCGCCTCGACACCCTCAACCCCCTAGCAACCTTCCCCAACCGGAACGGAGGCCAGCACTGCCCATCCCAGCCGGATCTCCACACCATCACGGCCAGCCTCTGTTTTAGCCATTTTCCGGCAAGCCGCCGCCTTGGCCGACCACATCGACGTCATGGATGTGTTGGGCTCGCCGAGCCGGTTCCAATGGTACCCAATATGACCACTTTCCGGCCAGTAGACGCCGCCGGCGACTGTAGCCGGAAAACCACTCGAAACCCTCCGGAAAACCAGATTTGCAGGAATTTGGCGGATCTTCCGCAGAGTTTATCCAGTCGAACCTGATCGACTTCGGACGCCGACGAGCGCCAGATTCGAGCTCCGAGACGCTCGATGAAAACCCTAGTCATCGTCGATTGTCGATGATGTGAGGTATAATTACCTCTGAGTTAGTTATTTAAAATTGATGATTGTTAGCATAGCATGATAGGATTGAAATCGATGATTGTTAGCACAGCATGATAGGATTGATTGATTCCCATGATAAAAGTCTAAGCATGAAAGAAGTAATGATATGTATGATATGATTGGTAATAGGTAAATGTTAAGTGATCTAATGAGGTAGATCGAGTCGGAGCATGATAATGGATCACGATATAAGTTAGAAAAACAAGATAATATTGGTATGAGTAGGATGAGTTAGAATTATTAACATTTATGATTATTTAACTGTTGCTGGATGTTGATGATTGAATTGTGTGTGATGTTCATTGCGTTTGATGCATCATTTAGTTAGCGGGTGTTAGTATTTAGTTTTGATGTGTAGGTACGGAGTAGGAGCTCGCCGCCTAGGCACGATGACACGCTTGGAGCTTCTACCAAGTCTGTTTAGGACTCGTCTCTGTTTTACGCTCTTTTCTATAGTATGTTTATTTTATTATTTACAGGACGGGTTAAGTGGCGTTTTATTGGATCCCACTTAACTCGGGCCATTTAACCGAACAGTTTTCGGATTAATAACCCCTCGAGGATGAGATTCTCGAGGATGATTTCGAAAACAAGATCCACCACAAGTTGCCTTCGGGCCTATTATATAAATCCCTACCCAGCCCTATATATATATATATATGTAGTTTTCGCGTTTTCAGTGAGACGAGAGATGGAGAAACCGACTACACGTACCATGAGCGGATGCTGTGACAGTCAAAGCGGGCTCTGGATTAGTGCCAGCGGACTGTTCCATTCCTGAGGGATCCTGACAACTCCGCGTTTGAGTTCCTCACACCCGGAGAACGTGGAGGTTTACGGGTACTATTTAGTACAGTGCATGTCCGGACTTGTGGTTCAAAGGGTACTAAAGGCGACTGCCTGAGAGTGCTCGGCCTTCGTGCTCATGGCCATGAGTAATATGGAGGTTCGGAGAGGGCTTAGGATAAAGTTTGATGTGAAGTACTGAAAAAGAAGTGCCGTGAGAGGCACAGTACCAGATAGATCAGGATGCTACCGGGTCTGCAGCCCAGTGGCTCCTCAGTAGTGCCCTTCAGAGTGTTCACGTGGAGTATATGATGTTTTCTTTCATATGAGGGTTTGCTCTCATAGCCAGCTTGTTATAGTTACTTTATTTTCTGGACCAGTAACACTTGTTACTGACGTGTCTTTATACTATATGTAGGTAATAATCACGAGTTAGAGGAGCCAGCTTAGATGGAGGAGCATTGTTGTCGCTTGCACACATGTCAATCAATTGAGTGGTTATATTTTGTTTATGATACTATTATATTGCGGATGTTGTGAAATGCTAAGACATGGTATGATATGATTGAATGTCATGAGATGATGATAAGATATGATGATGTGACATGATTGAATGCTAAGACACGATGACAGATTGTGTGAATGAAGTTGCGTGATGTATAGATACATGTTTGCATATATGTGTATATATAGTATTTTGACAGGGTGACCCTAATTGTACTTTTAGGGGAAATTCTGTTCGTTTTATTTTAGAATTTTCATCGATTTTGATCGTAATTGTGATGGTGTGTAATTTATTTTGCATGTCATCCATGTAGTATCATGTTAGGATTTTGTGCATTCATCCATGCATGACGAGTAATATCTTCATCTTAAGATGCCGATATTAGATCCGCGTGAGTTGGGTTCGGGTTAGCCGACCTAACCGGGGCCTGTAACATGCCGGTTCGGTTCACGAGCTTGGACCGGATTTGGTGTGTTACACTCAGAGCTTGGACTACTGGTCCATAGGACTCTCCCTCTGTGCTTGACTCCTTACGTGTTGACTTCTATCGTTTTTTATACATAGGGCGGCATCGGCGGTATTTTATCGGATCCCTCCGATGTCGAGTCATTTAGCCGTATTTTCTACACATGTTTAATAAAACTATAAGGATGTGATCCCTTGTTGGTTTTCGAACTGAAGCTCCAGAAATGTATAATAGAAGCCTCTTCCTTAAGCCAATTATATAAGTATATGCATTTTTTACGGATTTCACGAATAAGAGAGTGAGTGGTATGGAGATAAGTATAAATCGCACTAGTGCTCCTTCAAACCATGAGGTAGTGCGGTGTATGATGGTACTGCGTAATGTAGCGTATTTTTGGAATATGTGGTACTAACTTAACTGTTCCTTTTACCACTCGAGTACCGTGGCGGGTGATATGGAAGGTGTGAGGGCGCATTCATTGTATGTATGTATGAATATAATTATGAGCACGTGCATGCGAGCCAACAATTGCTTAAGTATGTTTGCTTACCGCCCAGTGTGATGCAATCTTGAAGTTTTATAACTTTCTGTGGGTAATGGAATACCCATTTGTCAGATTGTATTAGTCATATTTCGGACTAGTAACATTCGTTACTGACGTTTTTCATATAATATATGTAGGTTTTGCAAATCCTGAGTCGACTTTGGTGGGAGAACAGATAAACACTACACACACTTGAGCTCAACGTAGTTATTAACTTTATTGTTTTTATTTATATTTGACGTGTTTGATGCATATTTAACAATGTCTTTCATCCTCATGACGCCAAGAAGGTTGTTTCGATCTATTTCATCGATCATGTCGTACCGACCGACAACTTTTAACATGACTCGACTCGATCGTAACATTTCTGATTCGGTTCTTAGGTGAACAAAAATTGGGGTGTTACAAGGGTGGTGGCAAATGCCTCGGGTCGGTTTGACGCCTGGGCTTGCTCGATCGACTCTTGGACCTATCTCAATGGCAGTGCAGGGTAGGGGAGGGTTGTCTAGGCTGACGAAACGATGACGGTTGAGCGGCGCAGCCAGCTGTGGAGTTGGCGTCGGGAGCAGGGTGCGTGCAAGTGGCTTTGTCGCGTTGTGGAGGCCAGCGACAGCTGGGAAGGTGTGGGACGGCTCGACAAAGCTCTAGCGAATATCGGCAGCATCGATCAGCAGTGGTGCAGCGGCCAAACGGTGGTGTCGGCGGTGGTGTCAGGGCGGCGATTAGGGAGAGAGGGAAAAAATTCATGAGGAAAGTTTTGGGTGTCAATCTCGTAATTAAAAGTTGACTCGACTCCGACTTAAGTCAAAAAAATAACTAGCTCCTGATAAATTTAAAAAAACATAAAAAAATATGGAAAAATATCATAAAATATAATACACTCAATAACATCAAAATAACATGTTCTATAACTAATAACCCATCCGAACAGTTATATAACACGTCTTAATGTATTATTCGGCCTAAAAATAATTCTAGGATCAAATATTCAAAAAAAATAATTGGCATACTGTTATATACTACGATATAACCCATTTCTTAGCATTTTTTGACGTTATCAATATATACTCGGGTACACTTGACCCTCATCGCTCATAACGCACGACTAGCCTCGACTCAACACACATCATGAAACATATTCGACTTGAATCAACGACTAAACTGACTAGTTCGATATCTTTGGCTCGAGTCACAAGTTTTGCATGAGATCTTTGTCCTAACTCTGCAAGCACACTGCATACAACTTAGCACAAGATGGAACACAAATCAACTTTGGATCGCATCGACATACAAATTGAGGCAAAACCTCAACACATGCACACACATATATGACACTTATTTAACTTAATTACTTAGTTAATGGAGTGTTAATATAAAATTGACGACTCGAGTTAGGTTTTTTAGTTAGAACAGGTCAGTTTTGCCATTATTTTCAGTCAAGTCAATCTCATACCACGAATGTTGAGCCAAGGCTAACCGCGTGTTATGAGCCATGATTGTCATGAGTACCCAGGTGTGAGATCTCTCAACTTAGCCCCACATCTTTTACCTACTGGTATAAGATCTTGTTTATAAGTGAGAATGGACTATAGATCTTTAACTTGGTTAACCACTTTTGAAGAAATGGCTTAGGCCCATTACGTTGCACTTTGGGCTGGGTCGTGAAAAATGGTATCAGAGCGACCTAGTTCCGTGTTAGATGGTAGGCTGGACTAGGGACTTTGGCTAAGGCTGCAATCATGGGCCAGAGAAGGACGTGTGTTGAGGCTAGCAACGGGCCAAGTGTGGGAAATTCAAGGGACAAAATTTTCTAAGGTTGGTGGATTGTGAGATCTCTCAACATAGTCCTATATCTAATACCTACTAGGATAAGATCCTATTTATAAGTGGGAATGAACAATAGATCTTTAACTTGGTTAACCACTTTTAAAGAAATGACTTAGGCCCATTATGTTGTATTTTGGGCCGGGTCGTTACATTAAGTATATAATGATAACATTAGTATGGTAGCAACATAATGAATTATCAAAGGAGATGAGAGTATACCCATTTTTTTTTGTTTTTAGTAAACCTTATGTAATACCCGTGACTCGAGTCAGAGTTTTACATTAGTGGACCAGTCGGTTCAACCGTTAGTTCGAGTCAAGTTAATTTTATGAACCGCATGCTGAGTTATGTAAGTTATGAGCGATGAGGGTCAAATGGACCTGAGTGTAGGATGTGTGTATGCATCATAAGTGGGTATTAGCTTTTAGTTTGAAGTGTAGGTATGGAGTAGGAGCTTCTACTAGGTCTGTTTAGGACTCGCTTTTGGTTTGACTTCTATACTTTGTCATGTTTTGTTTTAACAGGTAAGCGAACGTGTCGAGTGGTAGATTTATTGTATCCCAATCTACACGGACCATCTAATCATATGAGATTTCCGGATTAATAACCCTTGAGGATGAGATTCATCTTGAAACTCAGATCCACGTCACGATGCCTTCTAGCCTATTTTATTGAAATCCCTATCTAGACCTATGTACATGTAGTTTTTTGTGTTTTCAGTGAGATGTGAGACAATGGAAAACTGATGGCCATATCTTGTGATAAGGCATGTGTTCAGTTCCCAAGGGATCCTAATATCTCCACCTTTGAGTTCCTCAAACCTGGAGAAGTAAGGAAGTTTACGGGTACTGCTATGCAGCGCATGTCTAGACTTGTAGTTTCAAAGGATACTGAAGGTGCATGCATGAGAGTACTCAGCCTCTGTACTCAGGGCTAGGAGTGATACAGAGGATGCAAAAGGTTGAAAGGAAAGAGAATGATTTTCCCGCGCAAGGGATAGTTTAATGTGGCCAATGGATGAGGATGAGATAGAAAGGGGATGTTGTTGCGCTAGGTTAATGGCCCCTAATTATTGCCCTTATGAGTGTTCTATGAGGAAGAGTAATGAGGTTTTCATTCAACGAGAGGGTCATCTCTCCTCTGTCTGTTGTATAAGTTATTTATAGATCAGTAATACTCGTTATTGACGTCTCTTTATTATACATGTAGGTGACAACTGCAAGGAATAAGCACTATCGGTACTATGGAGGAGCAGCACTAAAATCGCGCACACATGTACCTACCAAGTGTAATTGGTGAGGATGATGTGTGTTGAACTGTGTGGAAGATGAAGTTAAAACGATATTCTGTGAATTGTTGTAAATATTTTGCATGTGAATGAAAATAGAGATTGGGAAATGAACATGTGAGGAATGCAGATTAGATTCAACTCATATGATGAGGAAAGTAAGGATAATTGGAAATGTGAAAAAAATATTGTATTTGGACTGTAGTTGTGGATTTTTATTATTATAAATATATACTGCTTGTTTTTTACAGGGTGGCCCCTATTGCACTTTTTAGGGAGACTCTGTCCGTTTTGTTTTAAGAATAGATATTTCTTTTAAACTTTTTGTTTGTTGGTTTATTTGTATACTTGTTTGCATATCATAGCATGCATGTAGGACAACATTAGAACCCAAGCATTTCATCCATGTTTTGCATGTTGCATCACCATCTTGAGACACTGAGGGTAGATCCGGGTTGGATTAACCAAATCAAGTAGATCAGAAAATTGTTCGATCACCGGTAACATTTTCCGGTTGGTTCACGGGTGAACCAAAATAGACCATAGAATTAGATTTAGGTCGTTTATTGCCTTAGGACACATTATTTATTAATTTTTTGGTAGGTTAGTAGGTTTAGAATATGTCATTCAAGTTAGGACTTGATTATTTTTATTTTATAGTATTTTATTATATTTTATTTTATATTTTTCAGAATTTATTTATTAGGACTTGCATTGGGTGCGAGTCAAGTTTTATGTACATAACTACCCCTGCACCAAACCTCGACCCTATTCTTTTCCACTGGTTTCTCCCTCGACATCTCTTCACCGCCATCACCCCATCTCTGCCGGCAACATCGTCGTAAGCCTCCCTCCACTGGCAACCTCACCGCTAGCAGCACCGTCATCGCCCTAGCCTCCTCCTTCCCTCCTCCACCTTCTTCCTTCTCCTAGCCAGTTCAGTGCCGCCTGCCCTTACCTTATTCTTGAAGCACCGATGCCGTCACACCTCGTCGCCACTCTTCACCATCACCATCGGCAAGCGCCCTCCCTGAACAAGTCTTCTCCTCTTTTCCTACCCTTCCTTCTTCCTTTCTTCCTCC
>JAURVB010010795.1:0-16790 GCA_033002965.1 Piper betle
CTACAATCAAAGGACTCAACTGATGATGCCACTGACCTGCCAAAAGTAAAGTTGTTGAGCTAATACCTAGAGGGTAGCTCTCATTCAAAAGCTAGTTGCATACATCCCAAACAAACCAACATGAAGCTTGAACACTAAACACTGATGAAGATCGTTAGCACCTTACTAATTTGGTTGGACAGGACCATACATCCTTGAATTGTTTGGCTAGGCTAGCTCCTAGGGCCACTGTAAACTATGGAGATTGAAATGCAATGATCACGGCGGGAAAAATCTAGGTTCACCCCTAATGGTCTACTGGGTAGTCAAGCAGGTACTCTAAAGTACTACAAGGTACTAGTTTAAACTACATCAAGAAAAACTATCTTTGTGCGAGGTATGTGGCCTAACGTCTACCGATGTCTCCCTGATCCTAATCAATGCGATAGGTAAACTATGTGTACCCTCATGGCACTTTGCTCTAGGTCATATGGCTATATAGCGGACTCCCATACCAAACAAGGCTATATGCTAATGGGCTGTATGGTTCACTGTCGCCAATCTAAGTCAAACACTAAGGTGTCCCTGTAAGAGGAACTGGATCACTCATAGGGTCCTAGCCAACTCGGTCTTGTATCAAATATCTTGCTCTGTTACATAATGGAACAAGGGTAGCTGCTATGACTCTACTGTGTGTTATGGCTCTCGTAACAATCTATATGACCACTAATTGCTTCGAATGAGGGCTCTCTGTGATGGAATGGAGGCGAGAACACCTGTACATTTATAGTGTGTCTCAAGGAGTATGAAAGCATACTCTGCATGGAACTGTAGGATTTGCATCTAGTCTATGACATGTACACTAGTCAATGCCTGCTCATCTTAGCCTTCTGGTAAACTATTGGTAGTACTAGTATATCTAGAAAGGTGAATGCGAGAATGCTCAGGTGAAAGTTTTGCTCTATTTGACGTCTCTAGTTATATGAAAAGAGACTAGATCTCTAATGGAAAATTGCTCTAGGACTCTAAATGGGAGGTATCTCGTCCACACATAGTCTGACATCATGTCTCTATCTATGGTGATGTAAGGATGTCTATCTAAGTCACAATGGGTAATAAAACTTTGTATAGGATACTGGGTGACTCACAAATATGGGTAGGTCCATGGACATGCCTCCAAGATCATCATGATTGGACTCTACCATAGGTGGCCAGCCTATGGGACAACCAATTACTGATGAGTCTACGAGACGGCTCGTAAGTGGCTCTAATTTAATCAACTAACAATAGGCATGTAATTCTCGATACCATACTAGTCACGCACTTCTAAACAGATGGGGTTCAAAGAACCCAAAGAACCACTATCTCCCCTTGAGTTTATGGGGACTCATCGTGATGTTTGACGCATGTCTCATCTGCTCTTCAATGGTGTGTGACCTGCTATCCCGTAATGATTTGTAGCACTAGTCACATGACTACTACCACTGTGGTAGACTCTCAAGCAAAGTTATCAAATAGGATGAGCATACACTGGTATCCCTCTACCTGGTCAGCGTGCTCTGGTTTGACTAAAGTCCTTGTCTACATCACTCTGAAGATGAGGTGAAGTTGTCTCCTCCAGATTGGTCTACCATCGGCTACCTGCACTATAAGCCATAAATAGTACCACAAAGGTACCTCTTATACTCGGGAAAAGGCTACAATCTTTTGTCTTAAGGTAAGGACCTAATCGTGCTGGTGAAGAACAAGGAAAACACTGTCTCCCTAATGGACGCTTCGTCACTAAACCCATCAGCTATGCCAAAATTCTAATATGAGTCAAAGTCCTCTCGCTGGCTGAGGTCACACTGCATGTCTGACCATCTGCGTGATCTGTTACCCTAGCTATAACTCTTACATCTGCTGTCATGCTCATTGAATAATCTGACCAGTGTGGCCATCTCATCTGGAGGTCACACTGCCCTGTTCTCGAACTCTGTCCATATACATCCCTAAAAGATATACTAATATTGTCTGATAATCCTTTTAAGATTGTAACTAACACTATCTTGCAATACACAGCTGACCCATAGATGTCAGGTCAAGGTGATGGTATGCAAGATGGCTAGTGAAGTAAATCTCATATCATCTCTTCAAAATTTTCTCAGTGCACTTAACTTTCCTCTTTCAGACTGATGTTACCGAAGCTATATCTTGTCCTCAATCTCTAATCCAACTCTACTATCAATGTTGTAACATGTGGTCTCCATGCAAAGATAAGAAAATCTTCAAATAGTTGTCCTCCTGCAGGGTGAGGTTACTACTTGAGCCTTACTTCTACAATAACTACTCCACTCAGTCAGCGGTAGTGCAATATACAGGACGGTCGTTGTGCATCACCGACAATAGTATGCATTAAGTCGGTGGTAATGCATCACAATCAGTGGTTGGGCAACTCAGATGGTGGTTGTGCAACTTGGATGGTAGTTATGCATCACAGATGACAATTGTGCTACTTGGGCAGTGCTTGTGTAACTTGGACAGCAGTTGTATTACTCGGACGGTGGTTGTGTAACTCGAAGAGTGGTTGTGCTACTCAAACGATGGTTGTGCTATCCAAATGCTGAAGATCTAATCCTGATTATGTATGTCATGAACCCATTATTGAGTCTGGCATGTTTATCTCCATGTGTCTATCTTCTCATAGGTAGCTGCTATTAACTCGACTTAGGCTATGAAACCAAGTGTGCCTGATCTGGAGGGTGTCTAGATCATAGTGGTGACACATACAATGGTGTTCTAATGCTGAGCCTACACGTATCTCCTGAAATATGGGGTGATTGCTCTTATAAACATTGCTTGGTTCTCAATAGTCATCAGTGATCTCGCCTTGGCAGATCGAGTGACAACCAGTCAACCATCTAAATATGCAGTATAAGGTAATCTCGCCAATCTCAATGTGTTCATGCCTCTATCTGTTGAGGAGTGGCCAATAATACTGTTAAGACAAACATACACTAGTGGAAGAGGGAGATAGTGCAATGTCCATGGCACTATAGATCCACCTTACTACTTATCCTCATCTACTGCTATCTCCTGAAAGTGGTCCATCTCAAGTAACCTGGCCAAACTCTCATCTATGCTCCAAGTACTTCAGTGACTCCACTATCATAGCTATATCTTTCATCCATAGGCATCTGTCTGAAGGTCCATGTTCTCCAAAGTAGGCCTCAAACTATGCCTAATGGTTTTGTCTAGAGCACACGGTAGTCCAACTCATGCACCAACTTACTTTGTCAGTGTCTCCATACTTCAAACTCCGTGTATGTGTCATCTCTGATAACTTTGTCTCACAATGTACACTATGTCCGAAGGAAGGACTGATGTGGTGACATGCAAAAGATGGACAACTGTTGCAATCTCCCTGATGCTCCAAATACTCCTGGTCACTATTGGTCTCAACTTCAATTGACGGAATATGTGAACACTCTAAGTAGTCCAAATCTATGGCACTAATAAAAGGAGGGACGCGTCTCTAAACTTACCATGGCATGCCAATGAGATCCATACTGGCATCCACTGAAATAATTATGTTATAACCATCTCATAATTTCTATTAACATGGAAACATGCATTGCTCAGTTCTGACTGAGCAAAAATTTGAAATGCAGAGAAAATACCTGTAAAACCTGGGCTGTCCACCTGAGGGTTTTAACTATCGATTTGGTTGTTACCTGAATCGATTTAGTAGGGTTTGGCTTTCTTGTCGTGGTTCATATATGATATGTTGTAAGTTGCCCGGCCTTAGCCTCCCTCAATGTCCGATATGCCTGTTTGGATGCGGCATCCCGACTTTTTAATTTTGGTCCAATTTAATTTGGTATAGTTAGATGTTAGGAGTGTGTCCCTCGCATTTCTTTTGTGAGCTTGTCATGTGTTTGATAACCTTTCAAACCACCCTAACCCCTTTGGGGCCTGCAATACAATTCCTGAGGTGGACCCGATCACTTTCAGGTAAAAACCCTAAGTTTTTGGGTTTTGAGATAACCCAACCCATACCTCTTTAGCTAACCCAACTCATACATCTATAAGTATGACACCCATACCTCTATAATTATGACATACCTCTATAGGTATGGCACCCCTACCTCTATAGGAATGACACCCATACCTCTATACGTATAACACCCATACCTCTATGACATCACCAAGCCAACCTATACCTCTATATGTATGACATCCATATTTATGACATCAACAAACCAACCACCATTTTTCTATAAAATCCACCCCTCCCCTCACCTTTTCACCATTTCTCCTTCCCTCCTCACCTCCAACCACTTTCTTCTACTCTCTTTGGCCTTCTTCTTCCTACTTGGAGCTCCAAGCAACCCCCTCCACATTCCTAGCATCCTTGGGTGGTAGGCTTTGAGGTTGGATGCCAGAAAAGACCTTCCCTTGGTCTTTACTCTTTAGCATCAAGTTTGGCACTGCCACTATTTATTATTGTTTGATGTGTATTGTTTGTGTTATTCAACGAATTTATTTTTAGAAAATTTGTACCTTGTATATTTGAATGTTAGGAGAATTTTGAGTACCATTTATCATATTTATCCAAGTAAATAAGTAGATATGATTTTTATAATGAATGTAGGTCACTCATATGCACCATTTCAGTATTAAAATAATATCTTGCCTTTCTGATGTTTCATTTACATGATTCTTATTTTTTTACATTCAAAAAATGTAGATCTACAACTTTATGTTGGGTGTTTTACCTGTCATGCCTGATAATTTGCATGTATGAGGGTAAAAAATGAGGAAAGGTGGCCACTTGGACCGTTATAGTGATATAAGAGCTCTTTTCTAATTTTTACTCTCTGACCTTGGAGGATCTGTTAATGAAAAGTATCCCATATTTTTCATAGTAATTTTATGATTTCTTGGTAAAATTTTAATCCTAATATAACCACTAAATAATCATGAACATAACCCATAAGCACGCCTTCTATTTCCTGTGTGTATATTACTATGAACATGATTTGTGATTGTGAGGTATTTTAAACCACAAATTTTAAACTAATAAAATCTTTTAAAATTATATGATACTGCACTAATTGTGTACTTGAAGGTTGTAAATTTTGGGAATGATTAAAAATCATCTAGATATGTTTTAGTGGTATTTATCAGGATAATGTGAAGATGTTGGGTGAAAACCCTAGTTTTTCACTCCAGTTTTAAATTTCTTTAAAATAGGTTAACGGTGTTGGATTTCAGTAAAAATTGGTCTACACCTTACACTATGTCTTAGTAGATCCGTGACTAATTTTGAGGCCATTTGGGTAGGTTCCCAATCTTATAAAATATATTTCAAATTTGTTACGGTCCAAATATGTAACCCGGCCCAAAGTACAACGTAAAGGGCCAAAGTCATTTATTTAAAATGATTAATCCAAGTTAAAGATCTATAGTCCATTCTCACTTATAAACAGGATCTTCTCCCAGTAGGTATTAGATGTGGGATTAAGTTGAGGGATCTCACAATCCACTCACCTTAGAAAATTTCGTCCTCAAAATTCCTACAATTCCTACACTTGGCCCGTTGCTAACCCCAGCCCACGACCTTCTTTGGCCTGTGACCGGTAGCCTAGCCAACGTCCCTAATCTAGCCCACCATCTAACACGCAACTAGGTTGCTCTGATACCACCTGTAATGACCTAGCCAAAGAGCAACGTAATGGGCCTAAGTTATTTCTTTAAAATGGTTAACCCAAGTTAAAGATCTATAGTCCATTCTCACTTATAAATAGGATCTTCTCCCAGTAGGTATTAGATGTGGGATTAAGTTGAGGGATCTCACAATCTTCTTCTTCCCGTCACCATTCTTCTCTTCTCCAAAAACAGGTTTGTCCCTCTTCTTAATTTTCATGCATTCATATGTCTTTTTAATTGATAATAAGCTTGATAATCATGAGAAATAAAGTCTGAAATCAACAATAAACAACAAGAATTGAACTAAAAACTGGAATCCCGTCCATGGCCGAGTAGTCTGAAATTTTGGCAAGATGGGCGACCGTCAAAACATTTGCAAGGCATTCCCTCACAACCCTGACGTCCTCTCTTGCTGCTGGGTCGAAGGGAGGGCTCACCGTGTCCCTGGTTTCCAAGTGGTGGCGGAATTACAGCTGGTTATGGGCGGAGTTGCAAGGGGCTGACGATGGTGATGGCAGTTCCTCTGAAATAGATGCGGTAAGGGAAGATTCAGAGAGCCGTTGTGCTTCGTCGACAGCATCATGGGTTCCATCACAGCAGTTCAAGCCGCCGGAACAGTCCACAACGGACGACCTTCTCACCGGAATTCATGGCGGCAAAGTGCAGAAGTGGGGAGAACGACCATACTCCATGCAACGTCCAAAGGTGGCTAATCCTTACTGTTTTGAGGCCGGTCTGAGGTCGTGGAACATCTGAATTGGAGCAAGGTGCAAGAAAGGAGGGGTCTTGAGGCTAGGAGAAGAAGAACAGGTCTGGTTTTGGGTGCAGGATGGTGTTCACCTTGGATCGCTGCTGTAAAGCACAAATTTTATGCTTCGTCACTTGCTGTTTTATTTTGTTATTGATGTTTGGTTGGGATGTTTATATGGTTGTTTAATTGGGTTGCTGGGAAGGTTGCAGAAGGTTGAAAGAAGACGTCAGGTCTGGTTTTGTGACAGAAGAAGAAGAAGAAGAAGATGGTAGTTTTGTAAATATGGGTTGACTCGATACCGATTCGAGTTAAAAAATAATACTAACTCGTAATAAATCTTTAAAAATAATTATTCTAATGGGTTATGGGTAAAGTTACTAAACTAATTAATTATTGTACGAAATCCCCACGAGTAATAAAAATATGGTAATGATAAACGATCGATAATTAATCGGCGTACTACAAGCGATTAAATTAAATCAGATGGTTATAAGTGAATAATAAACTAAAGATTTTACCTTTATCATATTAAATTTAATATTAGGTAAATAAAGTGATTATTTTAATAACGAGTCAGTAATGTAGAAAATGAGTTGTTAAATTATAATCGGGTAAAAATCACAAGCATTGAACCTAAATAGCATAATGAAAATAAATAAAGTTCAAAACTTTATTGAGTCGAATAATTTAAAATAATTTTATTAATAATATTTTTGAATTAGAATAATACAAATTATTTTAAATAATTTAATCGTACAACTTAATTAATTAAATTGCTATGAATAAGGATAGCGATTAAAAATTATAACCGTAAACTAAATCATCAAGATCGTGGTTAAGTAATTATTATCTCAAAAGAAAATATACTAATAATAATAATTAAATACTTGTTTATAAATTAATAATTACTTTATCATTAGTGAAGTGTAAATTATGATTTAGATAATAAATTTAAAATATAAAGTAGGATTTAAATGATTATATCACATGAATAATTTAATATTTAATATTGTTGAATTTATATATATATATATATATATATTAGTCATTTAGTTGCATGCATTTCTACTCGAATAAAATTATACTTATGTATAATTTTATGTTCTCGTTCAGATTAGGATCGTTGGTCACAGCTGCGAGTTCACTTACGAACTATCCAGGTTCATATAATTATTTGAAATGTTGTATTTTGCCTTTTTGGTAGCCCTGGTCGGCCTGAGCCCAAATTCGACCACCATGCACCGAGTGCAACCAGGGTCAAGGAATTGACTCAGTCCGACACGGGGCCACACCCTTAAAATTACTATGTTGGAGTCTATGGTCGACTTGAGTATCTAACCACCATGCGCTGGAACGCAACCGGGGTCAACTCAATTTGGCACAAGGTAGCACCCCTGAAAGATTAAACACCTGTCCCCATGTCGAAAGGGGCAACAGGCGCAATGGTGCAAGACGGCCCATTCTGTACTTGTGATACCGAGAGGGTGATTCAATGGCAAACATTGGTAACTACAAGCTGTGGGCTACGTAGAATGTGTGCGCATGCATGGGATATTAGCTGGATGGGGTGGCCACCCCTCTAGCATATAACGAGCTTGGCATAGGCTCATAACAACTAAAAGACTCTTGAAACGATAATGGGGATTTTATTGACTTGTTTCATTTAATTATGTGGCTTAGTGGTTTTATCACTAATGCAGAATTGCCTCCATAGGTGAGCAGTTTTGGACTAAAATAAAAGTGACTCAGGTTGGTGAATTGATAATAAAAAATTGGACTTCTTTATTATTCTCTTGTGTTATAAATGTGGCTATAGGAAATAGTCCAAGACTATGGAATGGTTATTGTTGCAGCAATTATATTTTTAAGTAACACCGGGTCCGATTCGGAGGGATCGTTTACAAAATAGCTCCAAAGTAGCCTGTCCGGTGACCCAAATTGTAAAATCTACTTTCACCTATTTACAAAGTAAATTTGGCCTAGACCTTATTGGGCTCAAGCTTAATGTGTTAGCTGACTAGGCCCACTGACCCAAGCCCATTTGGAGTGCTCTATCTCATGAACCAATAGTTATACAATTGGTGCTGCAACACAAGAATACTGTTCAGCCCGTCGGGAATACAAACTAGCTCCAGAAATAGCCCGTCCGGTGACCCAAATTGTAAAATCTACTTTCACCTATTTACAAAGTAAATTTGGCCTAGACCTTATTGGGCTCAAGCTTAATGTGTTAGCTAACTAGGCCCACTAACCCAAGCCCATTTGGAGTCCTCTAGCCCATGAACCAATAGTTACAAAATTGGTGCGTAGCACATGAACACTGTTCCAGCACCTTAGGGCCGAGCTTAATGGGCCTTGTTCCCCTTGATTGGCCCATGGGCCAGCCATGGTGGAATTTACCTATGAACATTAGAGTGTAAGGGACAACCCATCCAAATTTCAGCCCATTTGGACATTGTTATGCCCGTCTAAAAAATCGTCTAGTAAGCCCATTTGATTAAAAACCCTAGAATTGATTAAAACCCACTAAGTGAACATGAAACCAAAACCTTAATTAAGTTACCTAATAAGGTTTAACACTTCACTTATGACCTAATTAAGATAATTAAGTGATGTTAAGTGTTGAGCTTGTGTGGAGGCTTTGCCTCGTTTTGCATGCCAATGTGACCCGATTCTTATTCGGTTCCATCTCCATGCTAGGTATCGCGGGTGAGCTCACCAACTAGAATACGGAGCTCTACTCATCCAGGTCCGTAGGACTCTCCTTTGCTTGATCTCTGCTTGACTCCATGTGTGTCGAGTTTAACCGCGTTTTAGATGTAGGATGACATCGGCGGTCTTTTATCGGATTCTCTCCGATGTCAGGCCATTTAGCCGTATTTTCTACACATGTTTAATATAACTACAAGGATGAGACCCCTTGTTGGTTTTTGAAAGTTGAAGCTCCAAAAATATATGATATAAGCCTCTTCCCTAAACCTATTATATAAGTACGCGCATTTTATGGATTTCATGAATAAGAGAGTGAGATGTATGGAGATATGTATGGACCACACTAGTACTCCTTCAAACCCTGAGGTAGTGTGGAGTATGAGGGTACTGCGTAACGCAGCACATTTTCGGAATTTGTGGCACTAACTTAACTGCTCCTTTTGCCACTCGAGTACCATGGTGGGTGTAATATGGAGGATGTGAGGGCATAAGCATTGTATGTATGAATATGAATATTAGTCATGCATGCGAGCTGACACTTGTTTAAGTATGTTTGCTTACCGACCAGTGTGAGGCAATTCTGAAGTTTCTTAAGTTTTTGTGGGTAATGGAATACCCATTTTCCAGCTTGTTATTTTACTGGTAGTTATTCAGACCGGTAATCAAATTCATTTGATTATTGACGTGGTTTTCTATTATATGTAGGTGAGGTTCCCAGGCGTTGGCCAGCTTAGGTACATGGATCAGACGGCTCAGTGGTGGTGGTGGCAGGGGCCTTGTGTTATGTTGTTTACTTTAAACCATGTATTTTGTGTATGACTATATGACGAGCATATGCCCTAACTATGTGAACCTTGTACGATTAAGATGTATGCTATGATGGTTGTGCTAGCATGTTTTAACTTTATATTATTATATTTTATTGTGGAGTTATAATACTTTGGGGCAAGGCTAACCATCGTCTGCAAGGGTATATAAGCCCCAGAGTCCTGGAACATGATAAGGAGCTAAGTCAGGTACACGAAACATATTTGGCTGCAGTTGTTTGTGTGTTAGAGTAACGTGGGTGGAGGAGCTTACAGTTCACACTACTTGAAGACCCACGTGAAGTCTGGGTATTAGGGTTTGATGCCCTGATACTCGATGATGTTGTGTAATTCTCTGATGCTTTAATTATTGCTCGTGTAGGGTATATGGAACTAGGTAACCATGACCCTTGTTTAAATACTTGCATCATCTTCATGTAACTAATAAGAAGACCTAAGCCAATCACTTGAACTAAGTAGTAAGAATATGATACACGCAACAACATGCAACCTCAAAACTGTAGCAGGGGTGTGCTTCTTCTACAGTTGGGAGTGATCATCACATTTTTAAAGTCACTGCTCATAGTCGTCGGGATGGTTCTACCTCTGTTACGACTAGGGGTGTTCATATAAGAATCCTTTAAGTTTAAGATCTGCCTTTGTAGTATGAACTCTACACGCATTCTATGAAAACCAAACCTGGTGTTTGTCTTAAGCCTCCACGGAGGGTTGAGATGCGATTTCTATAAAGTCTGTATGTGATAGCCGAATGAGTAGCTTCTAAATTATAATATCACGAGTTGGTCCATCCCTTCCAGCCAAATTGGGGTGTTACAATACCAGTCGGCTTGGCTAAGGGCAGCTCCACACCCTTGGCTCAAAACAAAAGTCTTCCATCTCAATCGACCAAGACATGGCTCTGATACCAATTTGTAACACCCCGATTTCAGTTCACCTAAAAATCGAATCAGAAATATTACAATCAAGTCGAGTCATGTTTAAAGTTGTTGGTTGGTAAGACTCGATCGATACAATAGATCGAAATAACCTTCTTGGTGTCATGAGAATGGAAGACATTGTTAAATACACATCAAAACACATCAAATATAAGTAAAAGTAAGAAAAGAAATAAATGCGATGAGCTCAAGTGTGTGTAGCATTCATCTGTCCTTCCACCAAGCTCGACTCAGGATTTGCAAGACCTAGATATATTATATGAAAAATGTCAGTAACGAGTGTTACTAGTCTAAAAAATAACTAATACAATCTGGCAAATTTGTATTCCATTACCCACAAAAACTTATGAAACTTTAAGATTGCCTCACACTTGGCGGCAAGCAAACATACTTAGGCAAGTGTTGGCTTGCATGCACGACTAATGTTCATATTCATACATACAACGCTTACGCCCTCACATCTTCTATATTTCACCCACCACGGTACTCAAGTGGCAAAATGAATAGTTAAGTTAGTGCCACAAATTCTGAAATATGGTGCATTACACAGTACCCATATACATCATGCTACCTTAGGGTTTGAAAGAGTACTAGTATGGTCCATACATATCTCTATATCGCTTACTCTCTTATTCGTGAAATCTATAAAATTACGCATACTTATATAATAGGTTTAGGGAAGAGGCTTATATCATATATTTCTGAGAGCTTTAGTTTGAAAACTAACAAGGGATCTCATCCTTGTAGTTTTATTAAACATGTGTAGAAGCACAGCTAAATGGCCCAACATCGGAGGGATCTGATAAAACACTGCCAATGTCGTCCTACATCTAAAACACAATTAAACTATACACGCAGGGAGTCAAGCAGAGAGGGAGAGTCCTACGGACTTGTGGTCCATGCTCCAAGTGTATCTGCACATCTACGGCGAACTCGGACTCCGAACCTACATCGGAATGCACTATTAAGTAAAATACTAATATCTATATATAATGCATGCTCGTGGTATGTGCTCATATCATCAATACATGCAAATAAAGAAAACAGTGCTAACAAACCTATAATTATACATGTGGCATAAATATCCAGATAATAATAATAAATAATAAATAAATAAATAAACAAGAAAGCATACTCAAAAAATAATTAAATAAATAATAAATACATAAACATGAATAATACTATATTCATAAAATAATAATATAATTATACTATATGAATATATGGGTAAACATGAGTAAATATCAATATATACTCGTGTTAGTAAATATATAAATAAATATACAATAATTCAATAAATAAACAAACAAATAGTTAATACTCATTAATCATGAATATTAATATTATCATAGTCATACAATATAAGAATACATAATTAAATAGAAATAAATAATAACATACACATAACAAATAAATAAATATATATATACAATTTAGTAAACATAATAAGACTAATATTCATAAGTAAATATAATATTAATAATAACAAATAATCATGTAAACATTCATCATATATGATAAACATATAAATATAAATAAATAAATAAATAAATAATGAATAAATAAATTAATAAGTAAAACAATAAATAAAGAAAAATAATCATAACCTCCAATCATGCTAAATCATGTGAACATCCATCACAACTAACATAAAGGTTCTCGAATTACTAAAAGAAGTACACGAACGGACGATGATCCAAAAATGAGCTAAATTGGATCGAACCGAGCTAAACTAGACCAAATTGTGCTGAACTAACTCGGTTTGGGTTAACTGGAAAACTAGGCTAGTTTGACTGGGCGGACATGAACTGGACTGATGGATGTGGACACGGGCTTGGACTGACAGATTCGACATGGCCAGGCGGACGCAAGACGCAGGAGTGGCAAATGTGGTCACGTAGCAAACTGTAGTCGGATCGGCAGGAGGTGGCTCTTACAGAACTCGGAAAATGACCTGAAAGGGTGGCGACACGGCGATGATGAAGAGTGATAAAATTACTCGGTCTCCATCGGCGACTACGGTGGTGCCAATGGTGATGGTGGGTACGGACTAACACCCAGCCGTGAGGTGGTCGCGACCGTACCGATCCGGTGCCCGGAGGAGGGTCGGGGTCTCATGGCGGCGAGCCAAAGTGGTGGCGGTGATAATGGTGGAAATCCTCAAAATCGTGGGAAATTTCTATAAATCAACATGGTGAAGCATGGGTGATGTGGATGGGTAAGATCTTACCACGTGCTACGATTTGAACGTCTAAAAACTTATGGGTCTCGAACCATGAACTCAATCAACCCGGGCCTAATGGGGTACAATCCGATAGGCCGAAATCCCTATGATGCGTGCAATGAGTGCCTTCAAAATTCCTAATGGGTACTAAACGTTGTAACATTCTAGATATAAGCCTTAAATCCTGGCTAATACAAAGAAATATATGTATACCTTTTATATACACTAATAACTCATTCTATACAGTATCATAACTGAAACTATCATATACATGTCGTGAATACTCAGCCTCGAAAACATGCTCATATAGTCATATAGGCCTAATACTCAATCTGAAAACTAATCTAGCTCGAGCTTGTTTGAGCTAACTCGATAGAGACCCGAACTAGAAAAACTACGATCGGGTAAAACTCTAACCCGAAGTTGGAATTTTAATCAATTGGATAAAACTGCAGCCAAATCAGTTAATAACAAGTACGCAAGTAAGCGGACCTAATTTTCTCCTTCCTCCTTCGTTAAGTCGCTGGCATTTTTCCACTTTTTACTAACAACAACAAATGGCTGTGAAGTGTGGTGGTTGGAATGTGTAGCTGTCGGCCTGGAACAGTTATCTAGGTTGTCCGATAGTCCAAAACCCTCGTATGGTACTTCTCCAATCTGTTAGGATGACAATATTCCACAAATCACTAATTTTTTGTACTCTTGGTTTTCACAAGCAGCAAGGCAGGGGACCGTTCCTCTTCATGTGAATTTCTGAAGCAATGCCAAAAGTTGGATCTTTAACTCTTTTTTGACAGTTGCACAAGTCCTAGCTGCTTCCTTCATCCCAAGAACAGGACAACAATCCTTCGATTGCCCAATTCCTACTGGCTTTCCAACTACTATTTTTTCTGCACTTTGATGGCCCAATAGCATGGGCGACAACTCCAAAATCTTCTCCCTTAAAATATTTCAAGTCTTCCTTGATCATCTTCTACCTTTTGTCTCCTCCATTCAAATTGCAACCATTCTACTTTTAAGGGCAGGACAAAATGTTTAGATAGAGGGGTGGGGGCTGGTTTTGATAAGCAAGAAGTGTTCAGAATTTTTAGTGCATGAGTATGCTCGCCAATGTTGCTTGCAAAATGGGCTATGTTTATCAGCTCTCCTCTTTTCTGCTCTTCTATTATATTTATAGACTTTTATTTCAAATAATAGAGACACATTAGACTCTTAGAATATCTTCACCACTCTTATGGATTCTTTTCTCATCCATAGCTTTTCAAACAAGCCACATAATCGGATGACCTGACAAATATTCTATGTTCATGCAAAGGCTTGACCTAAATTGATTGTAGGATTATGTTACAAGTCAATGGTACTAGATATAAGTCTGTAGTATTCCAAGTCCTATCGATGTGTCAGGATTGAGATTTACTGGTGAATATAATATGAGAACAACTGAAAATCTCCTAAAATAACTAGTTGTTTTAAAATAGACCACATTATTGGGTTTGTCCTACATAGGTCGTAGAGGTTGTTGGTGACTTGTATATAGGCTAATGGGAAAACCTTATTCTTTAAGTTAACTTTTGGATTAAGAGAGACCCGTAACACCTATTGCGAGTTTCCTTTGATTGTTTAAAGTCCCTTTTGGGGGCCCGAAAGGTCCAACAGTGGTTTCAGAGTTTGGGTGGGGGTCAAAAGGGCCCAACAAGTAGTATCAGAGCCAAGTTCGAATCGGGTTTGCCTATGCTGATTGTTGTTGTTTCCTTCATCGGTTCCACCTGATGATTTGAAGAGGAGTTTGTCAGGTGGGTGCTGTCTGATTTAAGGGGAGTGTGTCAGACAATAATGGTTTCGGGTTACGCTCGATGTGTGAGGGGAGTGTTGGGTTTGTCCCATATCGGTCATTGGAGGTTGTTGGTGACTTGTATATAGGCTAATGAGAAAGCCTTATTTTTTAAGTTAACTTTTGGATTAAGAGAGGCCCGTGACACCTATTGCGAGCTTTCTTTAGTTGTTTAAAGTCCCTTTTGGAGGCCTAAAAAGTCCAACAGTAGTTTTAAAGCTTGGGTGGGGGCCAAAAGAACCCAACACCCATAATATGCAATATTATAGTTAATTAATGTTATTATTAGAGTTAATTCATGTCTCCACTAATTACCACCTCTCAAGGGAAGTGATGTCAAAAAGGGTTACTAAGAGAGAGAGAGAGAGGGGGGTGGGCTACCTTGTTGGAAAGTAAACCTAATTTTAGTATTTCATATATGGATGAGGTCAAAATATTCTTGAACTTCTAAATGTTTAAGAGTTAACATTGAATCCAAATGTAGTTAGTAGCGAAGAATAAGATGGACCTGAAGGCCTATATATATGTCTTTAGACTTTCATGTTAAGTTGAGACTCCTTAGAGGAGATTCACTAGTAGGTTCTATGGTGCATTATCTGTATTTTATCAAATTCCTCATCATAAGAAGTTTTTTTTATCAAGTTCTTCCTATATGTTTTACATTTGTTATCGAGAGCCAAATTTGAGAAAGGACCTATGAAGTGCGATTGACATTTAGTTATGTCGATGCAACTCCGTATAAGGTTACATGAAACTAGAGAATGAAGTTGTACTGAAGAACTATATAGAAGGAGATTTTGCACAAGTTGAAGATGGAAATGGAAACTCTCTTTCTAATTCATCAAGGGATACATTGTTATGAAGAAAGACTCAAAAAGGTCGAATGTAGGGCAACATTGATGGACCCAAGAGAGAGAGTTGTTGCGAATTTGGAGTGAAGACTGACAATAAAGCTTTATTCACTATCTATCAAAAGATAGATGAAAGTATGTTTAAAAATGAGGCATGATAGAAGAGATAAGTGAAGAATGCTCTTTTCATCATCTAGGCATGAAAGAAGAGATAATTGAAGAATGCTCTCTTCATCATCTATATACGAAATAGATACTGGTATTTTAGAGGAAGTATACAAGCACATTTACATCGAAGAAAACATCCTACAAAAGAAGAGTGAAGAAAGTAAAGTGCTTTGCTCAAACATTTAGAAGTAAGCTGAAGCTAAGGAAGGAAGATGAAATGACCAAAATAAAAAGAACAAAATGAATAATAAGACTAGGAAAGTGGACAAGGAACATAGCAATAGCACATGACAAAAAAAATCAAACAAATTAGGTTTAAACAAGGATATTGAAAAATAAACTTAATTTTTATATTTCATATAATTATGAGGAGGTCAAAATATTGATATGTAAAGGGTGTGAAGAACTCTTGAACTTCGAGTGAATGTTTAAGAGTTAATATTGAATATAAATGTGGCTAGAATGAATGATTAAGATGAACCTTAAAGTCTATATATATGTGTGTGTGTGTTGAGTTGTGACTCCCTGGGGAAATTGGATAATAGGTTATATAATAATATATTATCCAATTTCCTCAAGAAAATCTAACTCAACACACACACATATATATAGACTTTTAAGGTTCATCTTAATCATTCATTCTACATTTATATTCAATATTAACTCTTAAACATTCACTCGAAGTTCTTGCACCTTTTACATATCGGATATTTTGACCTCCTCATAATTATATGAAATATAAAAATTAAAAGTTTATTTTCAATATCTAGAAGCCTGAACTGTTGATTTTTTTGTCATGTGTACTTGTCCACTTCCTAACA
>JAURVB010010796.1:0-26029 GCA_033002965.1 Piper betle
CGTATCTGCACAACTGCGGAGGCAATTCCGCGTTAGTGATTACACAATTTACGCACATAATACGACCCAGTGTCGGACTGAGTCAATTCTTTGACCCCGGTTGCACTCGGTGCATGGTGGTCGAATCTGGGCTCAGGCCGACCTAGGCTACCAACAAGGAAAGTACGATGTTCTACCTATTATACGTACCTGACTTGTGATTTCGTCTGACTATGAACCGTTAACCCTAATCTGAATAAGGGCATAAAATTATACATTAGTATAATTTTATTTTGCATGAACCTACATGCAACTACATGACTAATATACTATCAATTTTAAATGATGTAATTAGTTCATGTTAGTCTTTATTTCTTATTAAATTTTCAGCAATTCTAATGATAATTAATTATTAATTATCCCCATCCAAATCCCCATTATCTAATTGATAATTCAATTATTAACATATCCCATACTTTAGTCTTTTGTATTTACCTTATATTCTAACTCAACCGCATCGAGTTCTCCTATATTGACCTGGTTGCCATCCCACTTTAACAATTCATTTAACGACCCCAAAGCTCCCAGCTTTATTGTAATCAACCAGCAAAAGCCGGTATTTTCACCATGCATGGCGACCAACCAGTAATGTGGCGGCCTCCATTTGCTGCTATGGCGTCACCAAATTGGCCACCACATGGCAACCCTCAACCAGTCCTTGGTGACCCCATCCTGGCCACCCAAACAGCAACCCCGACCAGACCCATGGCGACTATTCTAGTCAGCCACATAAACAGCACCCGACCAGCCCGTCTTCTTTTCCTTCCACCCAATCTCAGACCCCATCTTCTATCTACCCCACTAATCTGATTGGAAAAACACCAAAGATCCAACCTTTATCCGCTGCTGTCTCATGGAACTCGGACTACACCCTACATGGGGACCTTAATTTCACCATTCATGGTGGCCGACCAGCAGCCATGGCGACCATGTCCTGCCCCATCAAGGTGACGACCAGCACCACCCCAAGTGACGACCAGTCTGCCCTTTCCATGGCGGATCCACGTCTGGCCAGCAACACCACCCAATCAACACCAACCTGGTCTCCCTACACTTCCTGATTTACATCTCTCCCCGCCGGTCTGACTCGGCCACCCAAGGCGACTCCGTCCGGCCAGCAGCACCGCTGGGAACACTCCCTACTTCCAGCACGTCAACCCTACTCACAAGGATGGAGGATGGTGTTGTTGCTGCTGCTAAAACAGCAGGACGTCCTCCTGGTTTTCTTCTTCCCTTGTTGATTTCTCATTTGATTCTTATGTTTAACATGTTTATGATTTATGCAACATGTGTATGCATGCAACAAAAGAAAAAGAAAGGAAAAGGAATTACCCGAGCGAAGGAGGAAAGCCAGCATCTGTCCAAGGAGGAGAAAGATGTAGAAGACGCCCTCCCCTTCTCCTTTTACAAAGAATGAAATGACGGCTAGGGTTTGTGGAAACACCCTTTCACCGCAATTCCTTTAATCGGGTAATTGGGTAATCAATACGGTTCACTTAACCATTTCACTTAACCTCTTAAACGGGTACATGGTATGATTCACTTAAATGGTTAAATGGATAAATAATTCACTTAACCTCTTAAATGGGTACATGGTATGGTTCACTTAAATGGTTAGATGGATAAATAATGTGGTCGACTTGACCGATTCAAGTAGAATCGTCCGGTTAGAAATTACTTCTCAATTAACCGGGTAATTCATACCTAACCAGCTAACGAAATTTTTTCCCCACGTTCGATCCCACCGCGTCGAACGTTATTATTATTATTATTTATATATATATATATATTTATATATTATTATTATTATTATTATTTTCCGGGTCTTCACAATATATATATATTTCTACAGTGTTTACAATCTCCCCAACTTGGAAATATTTCGTCGCCAAAATATCATAACGGGCAACAGAACAATCATGATTAATTTTATCTTCAGGATCAATTCATGCTACTACGATTATAAGAATTTTATGCCATGAAAAGGCTAGGGTATTTCCTTGCCATTTCTTGTTCAGTCTCCCATGTAGTTTCCGCTGACCCCTAATTTTTCCACAATACTTTTACCAAAGGAATTTCCTTGTTCCTGAGTGTCTTTATTTCCGTCTCCAGGATGCAAATCGGCTTTTCCTCGTAGGTTAAATTTGATTGTGCTCTAAGTCTTCAAAATTTGTGATTTTATGATCTTCATCTTGTACATATTTCTTTAGCATTGACACATGAAAACATTGTGTACTCCAACTAGCCTTGGTGGTAATGCTAGTTTATATGCACAATTTCCAACTCGATCCACGATTTGGAATGGTCTCATGAATCTTGGTTTCAACTTCCCCAATGTTCTAAATCTGATCACCTCCTTCCTAGGAGATGTCTTTAGGTACAAAAACACCCCAACTTGGAACTCTAGGTCCCTCCTTCGAGTATTAGCATAACTCTTCTATCAATCCTCAGCTGCCTTAAGCCTTTGCTAAATGAGTTTCACCTTTTCAGTTGCTTACCTCACCATCTCTGGCCCGACCATAATTGCTTTGGTAGACTCCAGCCAGCACGATGGAGAGTCTGTAGGGCCTACCATATAAGGCTTCAAATGGTGCCATCCCTATATTGGCTTGATAAGAGTTATTGTAGGTAAATTTAGCCAAGGCTAAGTGTATCTCCTAGTCACCTCCCCAGTCAAGAATGCAAGCTCGCAACAAATCTTCCGATAGTTTGAATAGTCCTCTCACTCTAACCATCAGTTTGGGGATGATATGCATGTACTCAGCTTGATTTGAGTCCCCATGGCTTTTTGGAAAGCTTCCTAGAAACGTGAGGTGAATAGGGGATCTTGGTCGGAGACTATCTCCTTTCGAATCCCATGCAACTTGACAATATTGTCGACATACAATCCTGCCAGGTATTCTATAGTCCTCATTGATTTTGAGGGGATGATGTGAGCTACCTTAATTAGTCGGCCCACAACCACCTATATGGAGTCATGCTTCTTCTGAGTCCTTGGGAGCTTTGTAATAAAATCACATGTGACACACTCCCATTTCCAAGTTGGTATTTCTAAAGGTTGCAATAGTCCTCCAAGTAGTTGATGGTGGGCATTGATCTTTTGGCAAGTCTGACACTTGGAGACAAAATCCACAACATCCCTCTGTCATCCCAATCCACCAGTAGGTTAGCTTTAAATCCTAATACATTTTAGTAACTCCAGGGTGTATCGAGAACTTTGAGCAATGAGCCTTCTCCAAGATATTCTGCCTCAGTGCATCATCCTTGGGTACACACAACCTTCTTTTAAATCTGATCACACTATTAGAATCAGCTACAATGTCAGGAGTCTTGTTGAACACTTCATTCACCTCCTCACCACCCATTTGTGCTATCTTAACACGATCAACTAAATCATTTGAAATAACCAAATTTTCCAGTAACCCTGTTAGTTGCTCCACAAGTCTAGCTAGCTACTGACCTTTGTCCACCTTGCCCTTCCGACTCTACATGTCTACTTCCACATTCACTTTCCCTAGGTGGTATAAAATTTGGAAGTCGTAGTCCTTCAAATGCTCTAGCCACCGCCTCTGTCGAAGGTTAAGGTCATTCTGGGTGAAGATATACTTCAAACTCTGGTGGTCAGTGAACACTTCGAACTGAGCTCCATGCAAGTAGTGTCTCCAAATCTTCAGGGCAAAAACACTGCTGCCAGTTCCAAGTCATGGGTTGAATAATTTTGCCAATGAATCTTCAATTGACAAGAAGCATAGGCCACCACTTTACCTCCCTGCATAAGGACACATCCTAAACCCAACAGGGACACATCACTGAAGACTACGAATCCTTCATTAACAATTGGTAGTGGCAAGGCTGGTGCAGTTCTCAGACTCTTCTTTAAGGCTGGAAACTCTCCTCACACTTACTACTCCATTCGAACATGACTCCCTTCCTTGTGAGTTTGGTCATCGGCAATGCTACTAAGGGGAAGTCTTTAATGAATTTCTTGTAGTAACCCGCTAAGCCAAGAAAGCTTCTGATGTCTGTGACTGACTTGGATTGAGGCCAATCAGTGACTACTTTCACTTTTGATGGATCCACTACAATTCCAGCCTTTGAGATAATATGACCAAGGAAGTTTACCTCCTTCAACCAGAGGTCACATTTTGAGAGCTTGGCAAACAGTTGATTTTCTCTCAGAACTTGAAGAGTAATGGGCAGGTGTCTCACATGCTCTTCTTCATTATTTGAATAGACTGGAATGTCATCCACAAATACAATCATAAACTTATCCAAGTATGCATAGAATACTATGTTCATGAGTGACATAAAGGCTGCTGGTGCATTTGTTAGACCAAAAGGCATGACAAAAAATTCATAATGTCCATATCGTGTTTGGAAAGCCGTTTTCTGTATATCTGACTCCTTTACTCGCAATTGGTGATAATCAGACAGCAAGTCTGTGAGATCCCTCAACTTAGTCCCACATCTAATACCTACTAGGAGAAGATCCTGTTTATAAGTAAGAATGGACTATAGATCTTTAACTTGGGTTAACCATTTTAAAGAAATAACTTAGGCCCATTATGTTGCACTTTGGGCTGGGTCGTTATAGGTGGTATCTGAGCAACCTCGTTCCGTGTTAGATGGTGGCCTGGACTAGGGACATTGTCTAGGCTACCGGTCACGGGCCAGAAAGGTCGTGGGTTAGGGCTAGCAACAGGCTAAGTATAGGCATTTCGAGGACGAAATTTCTTAAGGTGGGTGGATTGTGAGATCCCTCAACTTAGTCCCACATCTAATACCTACTGAGAGAAGATCATGTTTATAAGTGGGAATGGACTATAGATCTTTAACTTGGGTTAACCATTTTAAATAAATGACTTAGGCCCATTACATTGCACTTTGGGCCGGGTCATTACAGGTGGTATCAGAGCAACCTGGTTACGTGTTAGATAGTGGGCTGGACTACGGACGTTGGCTAGGCTGCTGGTCACAGGCCAAAAAGGTCGTGGTGCTAGGGTTAGCAACGGGCCAAGACTAGGGACGTTAGCTAGGCTGCCAGTCATGGGCAAGAAAGGTCGTTGGCTGGGACCAGCAACGGGCCAAGTATAGGCATTTCGGGGACGAAATTTCCTAAGGTGGGTGGATTGTGGGATCCCTCAACTTAGTCCCACATCTAATACCTACTAGGAGAAGATCCTGTTTATAAGTGAGAATAGACTATACATCTTTAACTTGGGTTAACCATTTTAAAGTAATGACTTAGGCCCATTACGTTGCACTTTGGGCTGGGTCGTTACAAAGTCTATCTTAGAAAATACTCCGGCTGTTTTTAGCTGATCAAACGAGTCATCAATCCTTGGTAAGGGGGACCGATTCTTGACTGTCACTTGATTGAGTTGTCGATAGTCAATACACAGCCAAAGTGATCCATCTTTGTTCTTCACAAAGCGATCAGGGGCTCCCTGGGGTGAAGTACTTGGTCGGATGAAACCTGCCTACCACGACTCTTCTAGTTAACTCTTTAACTCCTTGAGTTATGTTGGCGCCATGCAGTATGGTGCTTTAGAAATTGGTGTTACACCAGGTGATAGGTCAATGGCGAACTCTAGTTCTTTCTTCTGGGCAACGGGCTTTAGAAAATAATGTCCATTGAAAGCTTCCACAAATTCCACCCACGTGATGGAAGAAATCTCACATCGATGGAATGTAGTTTTTTTCCATGGATTTCCACCAGTAAGATGCTTCCTCCTGAAGCATGCATGTTGCCAATCTCACTTGATGGCAGTGGAGCAGAGACAGAGCCCTAAAAGATATTTTGGTAATGTCAATCCAGCTCTCAGCCTTTATTGGATCGAACCCTCCAATAAATACCTCCACTGTAAAGACCGTGAGAAAAAATAAATTCTTTTGACGCGGATGCGATCCAGAAAGGACCGAATGTGTTATATTCTTTACCCGGTTAATTATTTACCCATTTTATTATTTACCCGGTCAAATGAAATACGAGTCTAGGGGTGTTATCACATACCCTAGCCATCATTTTCATTTTTATAAATTTGAAAGAGGACATCATTTTTCACATACGGGTGTAGGGGCGTCTTCTTCACCTTAGCCGCCTAGTTCTCCTCTTCCTTGCCGGTGTTTCTTCCTTGCTTGGGTATCCTTCCTATCTCCCTCTTCTTAATTTTCTTGCATGCATATTTTTAATGGATAGTAAACTTGTTAATCATGAGGATTAAAGTTTAAAATCAACAAGAAAGAAACTAAACACGACTGTTGGTCAACGAGTCCCCTTGTTTCAGCGAGATGGGCAAGCACAGGCAAACTTTCTCCGAGAATCGGTGGCGACGGTCATTTCGACGTCGGAAGATGATCCTACTCTCTTCGTCGATTAGTGTAGGTTCGATCTCACGTGTGTGGATGCCAGTCTGGGGTGGAAAATGGCCGAAAACATAGGACGGTGGCAAAAACTGAAGCGACGACAGTGTGTGAAGAAATCCGGTCATCCTAGGCGGGATGGGTTCCAATTTGGTGGGAGAAGGTCGATAGGGGGTCAAGGGTGTCGAGGCAACCACCCAATTGAGGCGGCGACGCTCACTGGTGGTGAAATCGGCGACGCGAGCCGCGCCGCTAGGCGGTCAATGCAGGCACCGCCGTGGCTGGAAGCCTGCCGGAGTTGGCCGGGCCGACACCACAACGGCATGGCAGGGTAGGAAGGCAACGATTGACGGTAGCCGGAGATGATCGCCAGTGGCGGCTAGAGGGCGGCTGCTGTCAGAAACAGGGGATGGCACCGGGGAAGAAGAAGAAGAAAATTATCTTTGGTGGCAAACTTGTAAATAATACTTAACTCGACACAGCTCGAGCTAAATAATGATACCAAACTCGTAAATAACACATGACTCGATGCCGACTTGAGTTAAAAATAATACGAACACATAATAAATATTTAAAAATAATTATTTCAATGGGTTATTAAACTATAGTCGGGTAGCAATCGCTAGCGTCGAACCTAAATAAAATAATAAAAATAAATAAAGTTCGAAACTTTATTGAGTCGAATAATTTAAAATAATTGTAATAATAATATTTTTGAATAATACAAATTATTTTGAATACTTTAATCAAACAACTAAATTAATCAAATTTCTATAAATAATAGTAACTATTAAAAATTATAATCGTAAACTAAAT
The DNA here is from genome assembly GCA_033002965.1 of Piper betle. Classification (NCBI taxonomy): domain Eukaryota; kingdom Viridiplantae; phylum Streptophyta; class Magnoliopsida; order Piperales; family Piperaceae; genus Piper; species Piper betle. The sequence goes on from JAURVB010010796.1 coordinate 7,219, forward strand.
CATCAAGATCGGGGTTAAGTAATTATCATCGCAAAGGAAAATTAAATACTTGTTTATTAGTAATAATTATTTTATCAATTGTTAGGTATTAATTATGATTAAGATAATTAATTTAAAATGTAAAGTAGGACTTAAATGATTAAATCACATGAATAATTTAGTACTAAATATTGTTGAATTTTAATTGTGTTATATATATATATATATATATATATATATATATATATATATATATTAGTCATTTAGTTGCATGCATTCCTACTTGTTTAGATTAGGATCATTGGTTGTAGCTGCGAGTTTGAAATATCCAGGTCCGTATAATCATTTGAAATGTTGTACTTTCCCTTACTAGCAGCCCTGGTCGGCCTGAGCCCAGATTCAACCACCATGTGCTAGAACTGCAATCGAGGTCAAGAAATTGACTCAGTCCGACACGGGGCCACACCTTTAAAATTACTATGTGTGTCTGTAAGAACCACGATTTTTATTACAAGACTCGAACCTAAATATTATGAAATAAATATTGATAAACCGATATGGTTGGTTATCAAGTTGACCGATCATGGTTAGACTTAAGGTCACCTAGAAAATACCTATTCATAATTGATGATGGGGTATGAGAATTTAATGAAGGGGTCGTTGAACCTACGAAATACCAATGGATGATGGGGTGTGAGAATTTAATGAAGGGGCTTGTTGAACCTAGGAAATACCAATGGATGATGGGGTATGAGAATTTAATGGAGGGAATGGTATTCATAAATGGATGATGGGGTGTGAGAATTTAATGAAGGGGCTCGTTGAACCTTCGAAATACCAATGGAAGATGGGGTATGAGAATTTAATGGAGGGAATGGTTGAAGTGTATATATATGCAGGAGGAGGGAGTATTTCATCCCTCATCTTCGTCCCAAAGCGACCTCCCCATTAATGTGTGAGTATTTCATCCCTCATCTTATTTGTTTCCATTAGGATTCTTGCATGCAAGGTTTGTTGAGGACGCCCTGCCAAGTTGCTAGATCTCCAGCGTCTTATGCATGGGGTTCTTGTCGATTGCTTAGTTGTTTTGTAAATGGACATGTTAATAATTAAATTATCAATTAGATAATGGGGATTAGAATGGGGATAATTATTAATTATATATCATTAGAATTACTGAAAATTTAATAAGGAATGAAGACTAACATGAACTAATTACATCATTTAAAATTGATAGTATATTAGTCATGTAAGTTGCATGTAGGTTCATGCAAAGTAAAATTATACTAATGTATAATTTTATGCCCTCATTCAGATTAGGGTTCATGGGTCACAGTTAGACGAAATCACAAATCAGGTACGTATAATAGGTAGAACATCGTACTTTCCTTGTTGGTAGCCTTGGTCGGCCTGAGCCCAGATTCGACCACCATGCACCGAGTGCAACCGGGGTCAAAGAATTGACTCAATCCGACACGGGTCGTATTATATGCGTAAATTGTGTAATGCATCGACATTGTTTTGGAGTAGTGATAGCCGCCCCATAAAAAGGCTAAGGCTAGGGTGAGCGAGGCACAGCGATTCCTCCATCGCACTGGAGTGCAGTGATAGGCTCCCCATAGAAAGGCTACGATCGGGGTGTGTGAGGCACTGGCACTAGAATTGGCAGTGAGAGCTTCCCCACAAACGGGGCATAGCATTCACCTGAGTGCAGTGATAGCCTCCCCATAAAAAGGCTACGGCCAGGGTGTGTGAGGCACTGGCACTAGAGTTGGCAGTGAGAGCTTCCCCACAAACGAGGCATAGCATTCACCTGAGTGCAGTGATAGCCTCCCCATAAAAAGGTTACGGCCGGGGTGTGCAAGGCACTGGCACTAGAATTGGTAGTGAGAGCTTCCCCACAAACGGGGCGTAGCAATCACCTGAGTGCAGTGATAGCTTCCCCACAAAAAGGCTACGGCCAGGGTGTGCGAGGCACTGGCACTGGAGACGGTAGTGGTAGCCTCCCCACAAAAGGGCTACGGCCGGGGTGTGCGGATCACCGCGGATACCTCCTCCGCATTGTTTTGGAGTATAGCGGAATCGCTCCACCGCATATTAAAATAAACATAAGGAAATAGTGGAATGTACTTGATTTGTTTTATCTATTATACTACTTAGTGTTGTAATCACTAACGCAGAATTGCCTCCGCAGTTGTGCAGATACGAAAGTAGGTGATTGACAACCAGGGCATGGAGCAAAATAAATATGAGGACTCCTTTTATTATTTATTTGAGAATTAAGTGTGGCTACTGGGAAACGGTCTAAGACTGTGGGATCTTTATATATGTTTTTGTTAAATAAAAATGTTAGACATATTTGCTTAATTGTGAGTAACACCTGGCCAGCTACGTCCACAATGTTGTGACAAATGGCCGGGTTGTTACAGTGTCCGTATAATTATTTGAAATGTTGTATTTTCCCAAACTGGTAAAATTATATAAAATTTTGTATTTCCCCAAACTGGTATAACTATATAAAATGTTGTATTTTCCTAAACTGGTAGCCTTGTCGGCACTAATCTCAGATTGAGCTAGGAGACAATTTCTAATTTCAGAATGAACTAGGAGACCATGACTAATCTCAAAATGAATTGGGAGATCAACTAATCTCAGAATGAGCTGGGAGACAATTTCTAATCTCAGAATGAACTGGGAGAGCATGACTAATCTCAAAATGAATTGGGAGACCACCTAATCTCAGAATGAGCTGGGAGACAATTTCTAATATCAGAATCAACTGGGAGACCATGACTAATCTCAAAATGAATTGGGAGACCACATAATCTCAGAATGAGCTGGGAGACACTTTCGAATCTCAGAATGAACTGGGAGATCATGACTAATTTCAGAATGAATTGGGAGACCACCTAATCTCAGAATGAGCTAGGAGACAATTACTAACGACTTGTGCAATAACAATAATAAAAATGAGTGAAATGATAATAGGGATTATATTGACTTGTTTCATTTAATTATGTGGCTTAATGTTTTATCACTAATGCGGAATTGCCTCCGTAGGTGAGCAGCATTGGACTGAAGAATAGAAGTGTGGTTGGTGGGTCTTATACCGACCTAGGTATGGTGAATTGATAATAAAAATTGGAATTCCTTATTATTCTCTATGGGAAACGGTTCGAGACTGTGGAACTGTTATTTTGTATTTTAGAGAACATGATTTATTGCTATGATTTATATTATATGTTGCGAGACTTATTTTCTATATTTAAATTCATGTTCTGGAAAGCTACATTTACATTAACTATATTTTTAAGGAACACCCAGTCCAGTTCGGGAAGGTCATTACAGGTGGTATCAAAGCCCGGTTTCCCACTAGCTCGCATTTTATGACTCGAGTACCTTGTTGAAATGTCCAATAATTATCTTTTCCCACTGTGTTGTGTTATTAATTGACAAATTCATTTGCTAAGAAACCTAAGTCATAACTGAAACAAAAAAAAAACTAACGAACCATGATGGTTTGACGTTTTAGATGGCAGGCACTCGTAGACAGTCAAACCGAGCTACTCCGCCCAATGCGAACACCGAGAATGTATTTGCTCAGATCCTGACAGCCATATAGGGACTGGCGTAGGCTTCAGAAAATACAAATTCTGGGGTTCAAAGTATTGTTCAATGATTATCGGGAGTGGTAGCAGAGCATGGAGCCTCACACTCAGCAGCGGGTCACAGAATTACCCCAGATGGTGGTCAGGGGAGTGCTCAAGTGTCGGCAGGGTTAGCAGACCCGGGCGAGCAAGGGGAGCATCCAGACCCAGTGCCACCGGTAGTCCGACAAGTGGTGTCGCCAACTGTTGTTGATAGTGACCGCTACACTGTGGAAAAGTTTAGAAAGAATGGAGCTGATGTATTTATTGGAGGGATCAATACAATGAACGCAGAGAGCTAGATTGTTACCGAAAAAGTGTTTGGAGCTCGGTCTGTGCCCCACCACCACCAAGTGAGGTTGGCAACCTTTTTGGGTAATTTAGTTAAGTCTCAGTCCAAACCCAAAGAGTTGTCCATAATTCTTGTGGTAGCAGAGTTTCCCGATGTATTCCCAAAAGAACTTCCAAGATTACCTCCTAAGCGAGCAGTGGAGTTTGCCATTGACCTAGGACCTGGAACAACACCAATTTCTAAAGCATCATACCACATTGCTCAAGCAGAACTCAAGGAGTTAAAGAGTCAACTAGAAGAGTTGTTGCAGGTAGGCTTCATCAGACGAAGCACTTCAACCTGGGGAGCCCCTGTTCTTTTTGTGAAGAAGAAAGATGGATCACTTCGTATATGTATTGACTATCGAAAAATCAATCAAGTGATAGTCAAGAATCGGTACCCCTTACCAAGGATTGATGACTTGTTTGATTAGCTAAAAATAGCCGGAATATTTTCTAAGATAGACTTGCGGTCTGGTTATCACATGTTGCGAGTAAAGGAGTCAGACATACAGAAAACGGCTTTTCGAACTCGGTATGGACATTATGAGTTTCTGGTTATGCCTTTTGGTCTAACAAATGCACCAGCGGCCTTTCTGTCACTCATGAACACAGTATTCTACACATACCTGGACAAGTTTATTATCGTATTTGTGGACGACATTCTGGTCTATTCAAATAATGAAGAAGAGCTTGTGAAGCACCTGTCTATTACTCTTCAAGATCTGAGAGATCATCAACTGTTCGCCAAGCTCTCAAAGTGTGACTTCTGGATGAGGGAGGTAAATTTCCTTGGTCATATTGTCTCAAAGGCCAGAATTGTAGTGGATCCATCAAAAGTGAAAGCAATCATTGATTGGCCACAACCTAAGTCTGTCACTGATATCAGAAGCGTCCTTGGCTCAGCGGGTTACTATAGGAAATGTATTAAAGACTTCTCCTAAGTAGCATCGTCGATGACCAAACTCACAAGGAATGGAGTCAAGTTTGAATGGAGCAGTAAGTGTGAGGAGAGTTTCCAGTCTCTAAAGAAGAGTCTAACAACTGCACCAATCTTGACCCTGCCAAATGGTAATGAAGCATTCATAGTCTTTAGTGCTGCATCTCGGTTGGATTTAGGATGCGTCCTTATGCAAGAAGGTAAGGTGGTGGCCTATACCTCTCGTCAATTGAAGATTCATGAGCAAAATTATGCAACCCATGACTTGGACCTGGCAGCAGTGGCTTTTGCCCTGAAGATTTGGAGACACTAGTTGTATGGAGCCCAGTTCGAAGTCTTCACTGACCACCAGAGTTTGAAGTATATCTTCACCCAGAATGACCTTAACCTTCGACAGAGGCGGTGGATTGAATATTTGAAGGACTATGACTTGCAAATCTTATACCATCCAGGGAAAGCGAATGTGGTAGCCAACGCGTCCCAACATCAACTACCTGGAGGACTATTGCTACCTTCAGAAATACCAACGTGGAAATGGGAGTGTGTCACATGCGATTTTATTTCAAAGCTCCCAAGAACTCAAAAGAAGCATGACTACATATGGGTAGTTGTGGACCAACTAACTAAGGTTGCTCACTTCATCCCCACGAAATCAATGAGAATAGCGGAATACCTAGCAGGATTATATGTTGACAATATTGTCAAATTGCATGGGATTCCAAAGGAGATAGTCTCCGACCGCGATCCCCTATTCACCTCACATTTCTGGGAAGCTTTCCAAAAAGCCATGGGAACTCAAATTAAGTTGAGTACAACATATCATCGCCAAACTGATGGTCAGAGTGAAAGGACTATTCAAACTTTGGAAGATTTGTTAAGAGCTTGCATTCTTAACTGGGGAGGTGACTGGGAGAAACACTTAGCCTTGGCTGAATTCACCGACAATAACTCTTACCAAGCCAGTATAGGGATGGCACCATTTGAAGCCTTATATGGTAGGCCCTGTAGATCTCCATCGTGCTGGCTGGAGTCTACCAAAGCTGTTATAGTTGGGCCAGAGATGGTGAGGGAAGCAACTGAAAGAGTTATGCTGATACTCGACAAAAGAGTTATAGTCAGGATCGACAAAAGAGTTATGCTATTCCTCGAAGGAAGGACATAGAGTTCTAAGTTGGGGAGTTTGTGTACCTAAAGACATCTCCTACGAAGGGGGTGATCAGATTTAAAATATCAGGGAAGTTGAATCCAAGATTCATAGGACCGTTTCCAATCCTGGATCGAGTTGGGAATTGTGCATATAGATTAGCATTGCCACCAAGCCTAGCTGGAGTACACAATGTTTTCCATGTGTCAATGTTAAAGAAATATGTATAAGATGAGGATCATATCGTCACAAATTTTGAAGACTTAGAGCTACAATCAAATTTAACCTACGAGGAAAAGCCAATCCGCATCCTGGCAAGAGAAATAAAGACACTCAAGAAGAAAGAAATTCCTTTGGTAAAAGTATTGTGGAAAAATCAGGGGTCAGAGGAAGCTACATGGGAGAATGAACGAGAAATGGCAAGGAAATACCCTAGCCTGTTTGTGGCATAGGAGTTTATATTTGTAGTAGCATGAACTGATCCCGAAGAAATAAATAAAATTAATCATGATTGTTCTGTTGCCGTTATGATATTTTGGGGACGAAATATATCCACATTGGGGAGATTGTAAAGACCGTGAGAGAAAAAAAATTGACGAGGATACGGTCCCGAAAGGACCGAACATGTTATATTCTTTACCAGGTTAATTTTACCCGGTTAATTATTTACCCATTTTATTATTGTCCCGATTAAATGAAATATGGGTCTAGGGGTGTTTTCACATGCCCTAGCCATCATTTTCATTTTTATAAATTTGAAAGAGGATGTAATTTTTCACATATGGGTGTTGGTGCGTCTTCTTCACCTTAGCCGCCTAGTTATCCTCTTCCTTGCCAGTGTTTCTTCCTTGCTTTGGTATCCTTCCTATCTCCCTCTTCTTATTTTCTTGCATGCATATTTTTAATTGATAGTAAACTTGTTAATCATGAGGATTACAGTTTAAAATCAACAAGAAAGAAACTAAACACGACTGTTGCCCGACGAGTCCCCTATTCGGCGAGATGGGCAAGCACATGCAAAGTTTCTTTGGGAATCGGTGGCGACGGTCGTTCCGACGTTGCAAGATGATCCTACTCTCTTCATCGATTAGTGAAGGGTCGATCTCACGTGTGTGGACACCGGCCTGGGTTGGTAAATGGCTGAAAACAAGGACGGTGGCAAAAACAGAGGCGACGATAGTGGGTGAAGAAATCTAGCCGTCCTGGGTGGAGATGGGTTCCAATCTGGCCAGGGAAGGTCAATAGCGGGTCGAGGGTGTCGAGGAAACCACCCAATTGAGGCGGCGACTCTCGCCGGCGGTTGAATCAGCGACATGAGCGCACCGCTAGGCTGGCAATGCAGGCGTCACCGCGGCTGGAAGGCGGCCGGAGTTGGCCGGGGCGACACCGCAATGGCATGGCAGGGCTGGGCGGCGACAATTGACGGTGGAGGACGGCTATTGTCGGGAATAGGGGATGGCATTGGGAAAGAAGAAGAAGAAGAAAATTACCTTGGGTGGCAAACTTGTAAATAATACTTGACTCGACATAGCATGAGTTAAATAATAATACAAAACTCGTAAATAACAACTGACTCGATGCCGACTCGAGTTAAAAATAATACGAACAAGTAATAAGTCTTTAAAAATAATTATTTTAAATGTGTTATTAAACTATAGTCGGGTAGCAATCACTAGCGTCGAACCTAAATAAAATAATGAAAATAAATAAAGTTTGAAACTTTATTTAGTCGAATAATTTAAAATAATTGTCTTAATAATATTTCTCGATAATACAAATTATTTTGAATAATTTAATCGAACAACTTAATTAATTAAATTGCTATAAATAATAGTAGTGATTAAAAATTATAACCGTAAACTAAATTATCAAGATCGGGGTTAAGTAATTATCATCGCAAAGGAAAATTAAATACTTGTTTATTAGTAATAATTATTTTATCAATTGTTAGGTATTAATTATGATTTAGATAATTAATTTAAAATGTAAAGTAGGACTTAAATGATTAAATCACATGAATCATTTAATATTTAATATTGTTGAATTTTAATAGTGATATATATGTTAGGCATTTAGTTGCATGCATTCCTAATCGAATAAAATTATACTTATGTATAATTTTATGTTCTTGTTCAGATTAGGATCACTGGTCGCAGCTGCGGGTTCAAAATATCCATGTCCATATAATCATTTGAAATGTTGTACTTTCCCATATTTGCAGCCCTGGTCAGGCGTGAACCTATTTGCGATCACCATGCGCGGGAACGCAATCGAGGTTAAGGAAATGACTCTGTCCGACACGGGGCCGCACCTTTAAAATTACTATGTGTATCCGTATAATTATTTGTAATGTTGTATTTTCCCAAACTGGTATAGTTATATAAAATTTTGCATTTCCCCAAACTGGTATAACTATATAAAATGTTGTATTTGCCCAAACCGGTAGCCTTGTCAGCACTAATCTCAGAATGAGCTGGGAGAGAATTTCTAATCTCAGAATGAGCTAGGAGAGAATTTCTAATCTCAGAATGAACTGAGAGACCATGACTAATCTCAAAACGAATTGGGAGACCACCTAATCTCAAATGAGCTGAGAGACAATTTCTAATGTTAGAATGAACTAGGAGACCATGACTAATCTCAAAATGAATCGGGAGACCACCTAATCTCAGAATGAGCTGAGAGAAAATTTCTAATCTCAGAATGAACTGGGAGACCATGACTAATCTCAAAATGAATTGGGAGACCACCAAATCTCAGAATGAGCTGGGAGACAATTTCTAATCTCAGAATGAACTGGGAGACCATGACTAATCTCAAAATAAATTGGGAGACCACCAAATCTTAGAATGAGTTGGGAGATAATTTCTAATTTCAGAATGAGCTGGGAGACCATGACTAATCTCAAAATGAATTGGGAGACCACCTAATCTCTGAATGAGCTGTTAGACACTTTCTAATCTCCGAGTGAACTGGGGAGACCATGGCTAATCTCAAAATGAATAGGGGGACCACCTAATCTCAGAATGAGCCGGGAGACAATTACTAAAGACTTGTACAATAACAATAATAAAAATGAGTGAAATGATAATAGGGATTATATTGACTTGTTTCATTTAATTATGTGGCTTAGTGGTTTTATAACTAATGCGAAATTGACTCCGCAGGTGAGTAGCATTGGATTGAAGAATAGAAGTGTGGTAGGTGGTTCTTTTACCATCCTTGGTATGGTGACTCGATAATAAAATTGGATTTCCTTATTATTCTCTTGTGTTATGAATGTGGCTATGGGAAACGGTCCGAGACTGTGGGTGAGTTTTTATATTTTAGAGAACATGATTTGTTCTTATGATTTATATTGTATGTTGCGAGACTTATTTGCTGTATTTAAATTCATGTTCTGGAATGCTACATTTACATAACTATATTTTTAAGTATCACCCGGTCCATTTCGGGCTGGTCGTTACATCTGTTCCATTCTTCCTAAACATTTCCATTGTGTAACGTTCACTATCATCAATAGCTGGCAGCAACACTTGTCGGACTACCAGTGGCAATTGGTGATAACCAGACAGCAAGTCTATCTTAGAAAATACTCTGGGTGTTTTTAAATGATCAAACAAGTCATCAATCCTCGCTAAGGGGTACCAATTCTTGACTGCCACTTGATTGAGTTGTCGATAGTCAATACACAACCGAAGTGGTCCATCTTTCTTCTTCACAAAAAGAACAGGGGCTCCCCGAGGTGAAGTACTTGGTCGGATGAAACCTGCCTGCAACGACTCTTCTAGTTGACTCTTGAACTCCTTGAGTTCTGCTGGAGCCATGTAGTATGGTGCTTTAGAAATTGGTGTTACACCAGGTGCTAGGTCAATGGCAAACTCTAGTGCTTTCTTCCAGACAACGAGCTTTGGAATATATTGTCCATTGAAAGCTTCCACAAGTTCCGCCCACGTGATGGAATATATCTCACGTTGATGGAATGTTGTTTTTAATGGATTTCCACCAGTAAGATGCTTCCTCCTGAAGCATGGATGTTGCCAACCTCACTTGATGGCGGTGGGGCACAGACAGAGCCCTAAGCACTTTTTCGGTAATGTCTATCCAGCTCTCCGCCTTTATTTGATCGAACCCTCCAATAAATACCTCTGCCCCTTTCTTCCTAAACTTTTCCACAGTGTAATGGTCGCTGTCATCAACAGCTGGCGGCAACACTTGTCGAACTACCTGTGGCACTGGGTTTGGAAGCTCCACTAACTTGCCTACATCTGCTAACCCTGACCGCCCTTGGGTACTCCACCTGACCACCGTCTAGGGTGATGCTGGGACCCGCTACTGAGTTTGAGGCTCCATTCCCTTCTACCACTCGTGGTAACTGCTGAACAATATTTTGAACCACATAATTTGTATTTTTTGAAGCCTACGTCAGTCCCTGTATGGTCGTCAAGATCTGAGCCAATACATTCTCTGTGTTTGAATTTGACTGAGTAGATTGGTTTGCCTGTCTACGAGTGCCTGCCATCTGAAACGTCAAAATTTTTCCCATCAAGGTTCATTATTATGTTCTTTTTGAGTTATGACTTAGGTTTCTTAGCGAATGAATTTGTTTATTAATAACACCAAACAATGGGAAAAGTATAATTACTGGACTATTCAACAAGGTACCTGAGTCATAATGGTTGTGGAGCTTGTGTTTGGATAACTTGGCCCCCAAGCGGGTGTTACTTAAAAAGGTAAATGTTGTAAACATAACTATTCATGAACATGAATCATAATACAGTAAATAAGTCTAGAAATGTATAAATCATAAAAATAAATCATGTTCTGATAGCATATGACAATACGTAAATAAAATAACTCAAAGTCCCACAGTCTCGGACCATTTCCCATAGCCACATTTATAACACAAGAGAATAAAAGGAAGTCCAATTTATTATCAATTCACCAAACCTTGGTTGATAAAAGAAACACCAACCACACTTTTATTTTTCAGTCCAAAGCTATTCACCTGCGGAGGCAATTCCGCGTTAGTGATAAAACCACTAAGCCGCATAATTAAATAAAACAAGTCAATATAATCCCTATTATCATTTCACGAGACTTTTAGTTGTTATGAGCCTATGCCGAGCTCTTAATATGCTGGAGGGGTGGCTAGCCCATCCAGCTACCATCCCATGCATGCGCACACACGCTACGTGGCCCACGGCCTATAGTTACCGATATTTGCCATTGACTCACCCTCTCGGTATCACAAGTGCATAATGAGCCGTCTTGCACCATTGCGCCCTGTCACCCCTTTCGGCATGGGGGCAGGTATTTAATCTTTTAGGGGGTGCTGCCTTGCGTCGAATTGAGTCGACCCGAGTTGCGCTCAGCGCATGGTGGTCAAATATGAACTCAAGTCAACCAAGACTCCCACATAGTAATTTTAAAGGGTGCGGCCCTGTGTCGGACTGAGTCAATCCCTTGACCCCGGTTGCACTCGGTGCATGGTGGTCGAATCTGGGCTCAAGCCGACCAGGGCTGCCAAAAAGGGAAAATACAACATTTCAAATAATTATACGGACCTGGATAGTTCGTAAGTGAACCTGCAACTATGACCAACGATCCTAATCTGAACGAGAACATAAAATTATACATAAGTATAATTTTATTCGAGTAGAAATACATGCAACTAAATGACTAATATATATCATTATTAAAATTCGACAACATAAAGCATGCAACATTCAACAATCTTAAATATTAAATTATTCATGTGACATAATCATTTAAGTCCTACTTTACATTTTAAATTAATTATCTAAATCATAATTCACACTTCACTAATGATAGAATAATTATTAACTTATATCAAGTATTTAATTACTATTATTAGTATATTTTCCTTTGAGATGATAATTACTTAACCACGATCTTGACGATTTAATTTACAGTTTTAATCTTTAATCATTATCATTATTAATAGCAATTTAATTAATTAAGTCGTTCAATTAAATTATTTAAAATGATTTGTATTATCCTAATTCAAAGATATTACTAATAATTATTTTAAATTATTCAACTCAATAAAGGTTCGAACTTTATTTATTTTCATTATGCTATTTAGGTTCACTGTGATTTACACGATTATAGTTTAATAACCCATTTTCTACCTTATTAACTTGTTATTAAAATAATCACTTTATTTACCTAGTATTAAATTTAATATGGTAAAGGTGAAATATTTATTTCACTTATAACAGTCTGATTTAAAATTAATCGCTTGTAATACGCCGATTAATTATCGATCGTTTATCATTACCGTATTTTTATTACTTATGGCGATTTCGTATAATAATTAATTAGTTTGAGCAACTTTAACCCATAACCCATTAGAATAATAATTTTTAAGGATTTATTACGAGTTAGTATTATTTTTAACTCGAGCCGTATCGAGTCAAGCATTATTTACAGATTTGCCATCTTCTTCTTCCCCGACGCTCTTCTCTTCTCCTACCTTCATCTTTGGCACCAAAACAGGTCACAACCTTCACTAATTGCTTCCCCAACAATCCAATTGAACAACCCTATTGAGCACCCCAACACAGCGTCAACAACAAGATAAAATCAGCAAGCGAGGAAGCCTCAAGTGCGTGCTTTACAGCAGCTATCCAAGGCGACACCGCCCTGCACCAAGGTGCACGACGCCTGGCCAGCAGCACTGCCGGGAATGCAAGGCAACACTGTCCAGCCAGCAGCACCGCTGGGAACACTTCCCTTCTCCCTGCACGACAACCCACAACATCAAGGCAAGCGCTGTCTTGACAAGCACCGAAGGAATTCCCCCACAGCGTTGCCCACTATCCCAATCCCATGCACAAACATCATAAGACGCTAGGGACTGCAACTTAATTATCCTAATCCAGACCAATTTCATAGCATAGGATGTTGATGAAGCAACAGCAAAACAAAACGTCCACGAATTGATGAAATAGCAAAACTTTGAATGACGATCATAAATTGATGTAGCAGCAGAAATTAGTATGGCGATCATGAAATGCATGAAAACTAAGAGTAGGGAGATAGGAAGGATACCCAAGCAAGGAAGAAGCCAGCTCCGGAAGAGGAGAAAAAGATGAGAGTAGGTGGCTAGGGTGAGGAAGAGGAGAAATAGGTGGCTAGGGTGAGGATGATGCCCCCTTACAAAATATAAAATGAAAATGTTGGCTAGGGTATGGGAAAACACCCCAACAGCCATATTTCATTTAACTGGATAACTGGGTAAAGAATAAAAGATAATATTTAACTTGGTAGAAAATAATAAAAATATTATATATATATATATATATATATATCCCACAGTCTTTACAATCTCATTTACATGTATCTTAGATCTAATCCCATAAGTGGGTCCTACTAGGTCACGAGTTGTGAGCTGTCCACTCAGGTTTATCTTCAACCTTTTATTTCCAGTGACTTCCCACTATTTTACTTGATTTTCACCTCGACGCCACCACCACTTCAGCAAGCCATCGGTGATACCCCGGCCATCCTCCGGCCACACCATCGGTACGGCCGTGACCATCTTGGGGCCTGCTACCAGTCTATACCCACCATCACCATCGGAGCCGCCGCAGTAGCCACCTGCGACAGTGTTTTCAGTGTCATCTTTTGCTGCCGCCGCCACCACCACCCTTTCGGTGAGATCTTCAAATTGAGATAACCCAGGACGACCGATGCAGCCGCGATTGCCGTCACCGTACCAAATGGTGATCCACCCCTTTCCATGCTGTTTTTTGGCCAACCAAAGGCCATACATAGTCGATCGCCACCACCATCGTGATCCTCGTCACATGGGCCGTTGATCCCGATCGGCAGTGATAACACTCCCCTCGCTGTCTGCATTTTCCGGCAACAGGCACCACCGCCCACCCCGTTCGGCCCGTTTACCCAGGAATGGTTCGCGTCCATGTTGACGGTGTTCACATCCATGTTGATGGCGTTGGTGTCTGCTTGGCTGAGTTCGAGTCCACCTCATCATGCCTGAGTTCACTTGGCCATGCCCGAGTCCATGTCCATCATGTCCGTCCAACCGACCCAGCCAATTTTCTAGCCTCGGTTGGTTTCACCCCTTTCGGTTTAGTCTGGTTGTAACGACCAGCCATTTTTCACAACATTGTGGGCCTAGCTGGCTAGGTGTTACTCACAATTTAGCAAATATGTCTAGCATTTCTAACAAAAACATATATAAAGATCCCACAGTCTTCGACCGTTTCCCAGTAGCCACACTTATTTCTCAAATAAATAAAAAGGGAGTCCCAATATTTATTTTGCTCGAAGCTCTGGTTGTCAATCACCTAATTTCGTATCTGCACACCTGCGGAGGCAATTGCGCGTTAGTGATTACAACACTAAGTAGTATAATAGATAAAACAAGTCAAGTACATTCCACTATTTCCCTATGTTCATTTTAACATGCAGTGGAGCAATTCCGCAATACTCCAAAACAATGCGGAGGAGGTATCCACTGTGATCTGCACACCCCTGGCCGTAGCCCTTTTGTGGGGAGGCTACCACTACCATCTCCAGTGCCATTGCCTCGCACACCCCATCTGTAACCTTTTTGTGGGGAAGCTATCACTAAACTCGGGAGATTGCTACGCCTCGTTTGTGGGAAACCTCTCACTACCAATTCTAGTGCAAGTTCCTCACACACCCCGGTCGTAGCTTTTATGGGAGGCTATCACTGCACTCCAGTGCACAGTGCCTTGCACACCCCGGCCGTGGCCTTTTGTGTGGGAGGCTATCACTGCACTCAGGTGATTGCTACGCCCCATTTTTTGGGAAGCTCTATCTTCCAGTGCTAGTGCCAGTGCCTCACACACCTCGGCCGTAGCCTTTTTATGGGGAGGCTATCACTGCCACTTAGATGATTGCTACACCCCGTTTGTGGGGAAGCTCTCACTACCAATTCTACTGCCGGTGCCTCACACACCCCGCGCCATAACCTTTTTATGGGGAGCCTATCATTGCACTCTAGTGCGATGGAGAATACGTTGATATAGCCTCGCTCTGCCCCGGCCGTAGCCCAGCTCATGGGGCGGCTATCACTAGTCCAAAACAATGTCGATGCATTACACAATTGACGCACATAATACTACCATGTAACAGCCCGGCCCAAGAGTGCCACGTGACGGGCCTAAGTCATTTCTTTAAAATGGGTACCCCGAAAGTTAAAGATCTATGAGTCCATTCCCACTTATAAACAGGATCTTCTCCTAGTAGGTATTAGATGTGGGACTAAGTTGAGGGATCTCACAATCCACCCACCTTAGGGAATTTCGTCCCCGAAATGCCTATTCTTGGCCCGTTGCTAGCCCCAGCCCACGACCTTTCTGGCCCGTGACCGGCAGCCTAGCCAACGTTTCTAGTCCAGCCCACCATCTAACACGGAACTAGGTCGGCTCTGATACCATTTGTAACGACCCAGCCCAAAGTGCAACGTAATGGGCTAAGTCATTTCTTTAAAATGGGTACCCCAGAAGTTAAAGATCTATAGTCCATTCCCACTTATAAACAGGATCTTCTCCCAGTAGGTATTAGATGTGGGACTAAGTTGAGGATCTCACAATCCACCCACCTTAGGGAATTTCGTCCCCGAAATGCCTATTACTTGGCCCGTTGCTAGCCCCAGCCCACGACCTTTCTGGCCCGTGACCGGCAGCCTAGCCAACGTTTCTAATCCAGCCCACCATCTAACACGGAACCAGGTCGGCTCTGATACCATTTGTAACGACCGAGCCCAAAGTGTAACGTAATGGGCTAAGTCATTTCTTTAAAATGGGTACCCCGGAAGTTAAAGATCTATAGTCCATTCCCACTTATAAACAGGATCTTCTCCTAGTAGGTATTAGATGTGGGACTAAGTTGAGGATCTCACAGACCAGCGTGTCGGACTTGAGTCCAATTCTTTGACCCCGGTTGCACTCGGTGCATGGTGGTCGAATCTGGGCTCAGGCCGACCTAGGCTACCAACAAGGAAAGTACGATGTTCTACCTATTATACGTACCTGACTTGTGATTTCGTCTGACTGTAATCCGCTAACCCTAATCTTAATGAGGGCATAAAATTATACATTAGTATAATTTTATTTGCATGAACCTACATGCAACTACATGACTAGTATAACTATCCATTTTGAAGATATAAAATATATCATGCTGGACTTCATTAATTATTTAATTTCCAGTAAGTCCAATGATAATTTATTATCAATGTGATATAATCAATTAAGTCTTTTTTTTCACATTTCCAATTAAATATCCCAAATAAAACCTTCATTTACCAGTTAATAATTTAATTATTAAGCATAATCAATACTTAATTACTAGTATTAGTATATTCTTTAACTGATTTGTATTATCCTAATTTAAGGATGTCACTAGTACAGTTATTTGTAATTTATTTTTAACTCGACCGTATCGAGTCATCCCATATTTACAAAACTGCCATTCTTCTTCCCCGACATCCTTCTCTTTCCTATACCTTCTTCGTCTTCGCACCCAAAACCAGCATGTCTTCTTTTCCTTCCACCCAATTTCAGACCCCATCTTCTATCTACCCCACTGATCCGATTGGAAAACCCCAAAGATCCAATCTTTATCCGCTGCTATCTCATGGAACTCGGACTACACCCTACATGGGGACCTTAATTTCACCATTCATGGTGGCCGGCCAGCAGCCATGGCGACCATGTCCTGCCCCATCAAGGTGACGACCAGCACCACCCTAGGTGATGACCAGTCTGCACTTTCCATGGCGGATCCACATCTGGCCAGCAACACCACCCATGGCAACACCGACCTATTCTCCCCTCGGATTTCAGACCTGCGTGCCTCCTCGACGGTCTGTTTTGGCCCTCCAAGGTGACTCCATCCGGCCAGCATCACCGTCGGGAGCAATTCCCACCTCCAGCACGATCAACCCTGCACAATGGAAGGAAACATGGCGTGGTTGCTGCTGGAAAACAGCAGGACGTCCTCCTGGTTTTCTTCTTCCCTTGTTGATTTCTCATTTAATTCTTATGTTTATCATGTTTATGATTTATGCAACATATGTATGCATGCAACAAAAGAAAAAGAAAGGAAAGAAAATTACCCATGCGAAGGAGGAAATCCGGCGTATGTCAGAGGAGGAAAAATGCAGATGACGCCCTCCCCTTCTCCTTTTATAATGAAATAAAATGACGGCTAGGGTACGTGGAAGCACCCCTTCTCCGTAATTCCTTTAACCGGGTAATTGTGTAATCGATATGATTCACTTTATTGTTTAAACGGTTTGATTCCGCTTGACCGATTAAACAATAATTAATCGGTTAAAATACTTTTCACTTAACCGGTTAATTCTGTTAGCAACCGGTTGAAGGTAAATAATTTGTATGGGAAAATAAAATATTTTTTCCAACATTCGATCCCACCGCGACGAACGTATTTATTATTATTATTATTATTTTTTCTCGGGTCTTTACAATCTCCCCAACTTAGAATTATTTCGTCCCTGAAATATCATAGCATTAATAGGACCTCCATGTAGCTTCTTCCGATCCCCGATTTCTCCATACATACCTTTACCAAAGGGATCTCCTTGTTACCGAGTGTGCTTTGTTTCCTTCGCTAGCTAAGACGCGAATCGGTTTTTCCTCGTAGGTTAAATCCGATTGTAGCTCTAAATCTGCAAAATTTGTGATAATGTGATTCTCATCTCGTACATATTTCTTTAGCATTGACACATGAAAGACATTGTGTACACCATCAAGGCTTGGTGGTAATGCTAATCTATATGCACAACTTCCGATTCGATCCAGAATTGGAAATGGTCCTATGAATCTTGGCTTCAACTTCCCTGATGTTCTAAATCTGATCACTCCCTTTTTAGGTGAGGTCTTAAGGTAGACGAACTCCCCAACTTGGAATTCTAAGTCCTTCCTTCGAGTGTCAGCATAACTTTTCTGCCGATCCTGAGCTGCCTTAAGCCTTTGCTGGATGAGTTGCACTTTTTCAGCTGCTTCTCTCACCATCTCTGGCCCGACCATAACCACCTCTGTAGACTCCAACCAGCATGATGGAGATCGACAAGGCCTACCGTATAAAGCTTCAAACGGTGTCATTCCTATACTGGCTTGGTAAGAGTTATTATAGGTGAATTCAGCCAAGGCTAAGTGTTTCTCCCAATCTCCTCCCCAGTCGAGGATGCAAGCTCTCAACAAATCCTCCAAGGTTTGATTGGTCCTCTCACTCTGACCATCAGTTTGGGGGTGATATGTTGTACTTAACTTGATTTGGGTCCCCATAGCTTTTTGGAAAACTTCCCAAAAATGTGACGTGAATAGGGGATCTCTGTCAGAGACTATCTCCTTTGGAATTCCATGCAGCCTGACAATGTTATTTATGTACAGTTCTGCTAAGTATTCCGCCGTCCTTGTTGATTTTGTGGGGATAAAGTGAGCTGCCTTAGTCAAACGGTCCACAACCACCCATATAGAGTCATGTCTCTTCAAAGTCCTTGGGAGTTTAGTAATAAAATCACATGTGACACGCTCCCATTTCCAGGTAGGTATCTCTAAAGATTGTAATAATCCACCGGGTAAAATCACGTGTGACACGCTCACAATTGACACGCTCCCTTTGATCAATTGGCACGTCTGACACTTGGAAACAAAATCCACCACATCCCTCTTCATCCCAATCCACCAGTAGGTTTGTTTTAAGTCCTAGTACATCTTTGTAACA
>JAURVB010010797.1:0-11174 GCA_033002965.1 Piper betle
TTTCTCTACCTGCACAATTCGGTCAATTCAAGGTCAGTTACAACTGTCAAAGGGATAAATGGACTCTTGGGCAGAAAAATATTATTTTGTATACACAATTTCATAGTTGGGAAGCGATGAATCTAAAAGATGTCATAAATAATTAATTCTCATGGATAATAATCCAAATGTGCGATTCGTAGGTAGAAGTTATAACTTTAATCATATAAAGCATTAGGTGATATTGAAAATGGTTGTCGTCTTGAAGTTAGTATTTGATTTAAATATTACATTTTAGATTAATTTAGTTTTAGTTTATAATTAAATCACTCTTTGAATTTTGCTTTCAATTAAATATAATTAATTAAATTAATTTTGGTAACTGAAAATTTCTAATAATAATTCTTCATGAGACATTACTTGATTCGGCGTGTGCACTTGTGTCATAATTTTCACATCAGTACATCCAACTAACCCACTCAGTTAATATAATTTTGACATTCACATACAAAATAACTCATGAGTAGATAATGAATCAAATTGAACCCTAATGCCCATATTTACTTAAGTGGACTTCCTTTAGCATATTTCTCTGGAAGAGGGTAACATATTATGTAGAAAATATTGAAGATGAAATCATCAATATGAGGAATTTTGATATAAAGTTTTCACTATAAAAATATTCTCATCTATTTTGTAAACCTTTCGAAGAACTAGTATATTATCTTTCATTAATCATGTAATTTATTAGATTGTATAATGAATATCCAAAAGAGATAAAACATATGTGTAGGTCATTTAACTCAAAAATAAATATTCTCACCAAGTATGTTTAACTTCGGAGTCCTGATTGAATCTATTGTAGTAGTGTTGATATGAGCACACCAGACCTCATGTCTTCTTTAGCCAATCATGAATTCAGCAATTGGTGCACTTCATTGCAGGCCAATAGGACTCCATAAATTTTATTGCTCTCTTAATAAGAGCTAACTGAGAATTTAAACTTCACGAAAATTCATATCTACAAGTCATTAGCCTCCTTTTTAGATAATGCTAAATAATAATTGTCAACCTCACATATGCAAGGCCCATATGTTACAACAAGGTTTCAAGTGGCATAGTGACTTCAATTTTAGCTAGTGGAGATGACCTCAAAAATATGTACACCAACCTCAAGGAAAAGATAATGAAAAAGAGCATGTTCAAAAATGTCTACGATAAAATTCATACTCGATGGACATTGATCTATCTCCAGTGTTACATATAATTCTATACATTCATAAGTCCTTATTATTTCATTTAACAGTTCTACATAATCAAAATGGTTAATAAAACTACCATAAGCTCCACTTCAGCATGTTTGAACTTCATCAAAGATCTTATCAATTTTATTTTTAGTAATATAAGTTTCATATATACTAACCGTAATATCCTTGCTCAAATATGAATAGTAAATAATGCTTCTATTGAAAAGGATACGAGTCACTCTTTATTGAAGAATTAACTTCACTATATCTATAAGATATCTTCTTAGCCACTCTATTTGTTCAAGAGTGTATGACATGCTAAAAAGTCTTAATCCTATGGTGAAAAGGATTCAAACATTTACTAACCTCCATGATCAAGTTTAGAACCACAAAAATTTTATAATAACATTATCTCTTTTATTGAGAAAATACACATCACATTTAATCCCATAAATGTCAATGAATATCTTCATAGTTCATTTTGAGATTGCTGAATGAAAATATTTTTAAAGAAAGATCATCCATAACAAGGAGTATAATTTTTTCAAATGTGTATTGGTTGTAGATTGAGATATGACAGCAGTCATATGGTGCAGCTACACATGGTACTTAAGGTAAGCATTTGTAGTTACGATAGGATCTGCAATCATGTCTAGCACATTTAAGCAAGTTACTATATTGAAAATATCTAGGCCAAATACTATAAATGTCTACAATTGTAAGATACGCTTGTTAGTCACTTATTATTTTGCATCATATGAGATCCATGCCGGTAATGAAAGGATGCATTACCATGCATCACTAAAATTCTACGGAACCTTAAAATAATGGTACTCAACTTAAGCCTTCCATATGAGCTATTGTGAATTGCAATGATAGGTAGATGCAATAAGGCGTTATTTCATAGATATTACACAAACTTCACACTCAATACCTTAACCAAAAGTAAACCACATAAGAATAAAAATTTTTACCTAATTTTACTCTTAATTTGTCAAAAAACTTCTTTGGTTGTCTCCACTGATAAAATATCTCATATGAGGATATTTATTTAAGCAAGAAAGAATTAAAGAGTTCCACGTCTAATTGGCTAAGTTCTAATCTTCATGAGAAGCTTTTTCTTAATAAGGCATATCTCATGAGGATAATTATTTAAGCAAGTAAGAATTAAAGAGATCCATGCCTCATTGGCTAACTTCTAATCTTCATGACAAGCTTTCTGTTAATAAGTCATTCTCTATTATAATAGGAGGTTTTATGGGTTAATATATGGATAATATAATCTTCATATCCATTAAAATGAGGACCATCAAATCTAGATGTGAATATCAAAGAAATCGTGCCCCTAAACATGATTTATCAAACAAACTAAAAGATTCACAAAATGGAGTTATAAAAGAAAGTAAAACAGACACATTCAAAATGCATAAATTTGTATTTGGGGAGTTCGCAAACTATGCATAATACATAATTTATATAACTTACATTCCCCAAAACAAGCAATATAATCTGCATTACCCTTTGAGGATTTTACAAACTACACAAATAACACACAACAAATTATATAATTTGCATTACCCTTTGAAGATTTCGTAAATTAAATAAATAATAACCACAAATCATATATAATTTGCATTATCTTTTGGGGATTTTGTAAATTATAAAAAAGATAAAATAAATTATGTAAATCACATTACCCTTTAGGGATTTTGTGAAAACATAATTAATTTCATCACTAAATAATTATGCATTTTTATGATCTTACAATGTTGCAAATAAGAGGGGAACTAATCACTTATACTTGTTGAAAATGAAACATGGACATGCATAACAATTAAATTAAATAAATTACATATCTGACATGCTTCTTGTAGTACAATTCTCTCCCAAATATACAAGATATTGTAAGTGCAAGACTAAAAATAAAATTATTTTTATACAAACAATTGATTTGCTACTTTTTTTGCCAAGTTGAAATCAATTAGTATGTCTCACTTGTAAAACTATAAGGTATATAAAGACACATTTAGTATCTCCCTTCCATCCTAACTCAACATTCATTTACCATATTCAAATATATAAATTAAAAATTATATAAATTAATATTAGATGTCTTTTACTTTATAGTCATTTATCTTATACGAAGACATAAGGTTAAGAGTTACCCAGAATTAAAAATACAATACGTAATCATTAAATAAATGATATTGACGCCACAATTCTAACGTAGTTAATGTTATTGTTTCCGTTATTTATAAATACGTTGTACTTCCCTTGTGGTGCATTTCATGATATATAAAGTACTAGAAAAAAGGGGCAGGGGGTGCGAATTCTTCAACGAGGAGATGAACCTGACCAACCTTTTGGCTGATCTGACATCGACACTGACCTGACTTTTTCTTGGTGCACGCACGTACGCGGACTTGGAAATCCAGATGGCGATCCCCGTCTCCAAATAATTGCCATTTCAATTTGCAGGTTTAATTATAGCCCATAGGTGCTGGTTCATATGTATTTGCGTTGTTTACACTGTGCATCTCCGCAAATGCGTGGAACAGAGCTCGAAATCATATGTTTGGGCTGGTATCTGGATTCCTTGACCGCCCAGTGCATGCATACAGAAAAATGGGAAAACTTACCGAAGTAGTGAGTTCTTAACATGGGGGGGGTTTATTAGGCCCAAACTCGTTTATTAGCTGTCTTTTCGAGTTGAGTCTATAAATATGCTAAGCTACTTTAGATTATTTTTATATATTTCTTTTTAAGGTCTATTTGTTTGACATAAAAATAGTATAAATAAAAAAATATTTAATAAGAAATAGAAATAAAATAAAATAAGATTTTTCTTATACATTTAAATGGTAAGAAAATAAAATGAAAATAACTTTTTTCTATGTATGTTTCTTAAAATTTCTCTCCATAGTTTTTAAAATAAAATATTACTTTGTAAAATTTTTACATAAATTTACCTTAACTAAAAATATAATTTTTTTGATTAAATTTTTTGATACAAAGAAATTTTTGACCTTCAAATTTTATATTTGTTTCTTATAATTTCAAAACAACCAAACAAATTTTATATATATATATATATATATATAATTTTACATGGATTTTATTTTAAGTAACATATTTATATCTCAATTTTGTTATAATATTGCATCATAAAGATGAAATAGTCACTATGAATCTCATATTATAATTTCAAATCGTTATAAAATTTTGGTCAAGCTTGTATTATTTTAATCAAATTTCATAAATATGAATGAAATGCAAAAGCCATGATCGAGATCCAACTTATTCAACGAAGTACCTGTATTATCAAAGTTTGTAATAGGAAAACAATACTTGAGCCCAAAGCTTGCTTGGTATATGCTTGAGTCAAACTTCAAATCAAATTTTTATTCCTCAAATTTGGATTAAAATAAGCTTAATTGATTTTATTCCAAGTTATTAGTTAGTTGAAACTATGAGCATCCCTGCACAATCTGTAACCGTGTCACCGTTACTCGCGGGTCATTTACAAATTGGTAAATTCAAAAACTATATATATAGCCGGAACGGATAATTAAACTAGCCAAGGGTTGGGTCAGAATTCTTCGAATTGAAAAGTGCTAAAAAGAGGGACTTCTATAAAATTCTAAATTACAGATTTAACCAACGTCCATATATGATCACGTAGATTAAATCTATATTTTACTTTACGAAGTGAGAGCCGGAGGAACTTGCGCTCGCTTTTTTTGACTCTTAAATTCATGTAAATCTTAGGAAGTTATCATGGGAAGCCACGTGTAGGACAAGTGCACGTGTGGCTCTCGCCGGTTTCCCTTTGGTGTTTAATAATTTACTTCGGCTTGCTAATGACCATCGTCTACTAACGATTGGCTATTTATTCCAGAATGTAATCTTCTTAAAAGGAGAACAATTTTACATATTTCTGTCAAATCCTTCTATTACTAGTATTTGACTTTTTTTAATAAATGTTAATAATAATCCATTGGCGGGCAAGTAAAATTTTCAGATTAATTAATGACCAATTTTAAATTCAATTTGGCAAGCTTTTTACCTTGGACCACCGTGTGCCCACTTTCACAAGACATGAGTCATGAGCCTTGCTAGTTTCTAGTCTATATCAATTCAAACTCGGGTCGGCTCATTTGGGATGCTACTCAGCCTCATTGTCGAGCCTTAGCTACTTATTGTAAAGAGAAAATTAGTTATGGGAAGTACTTGAAATCATAAATTAGTCCCCGAGGTGACAAATTTACGATTTTAGGTATGTGGGGGAAGAGAGGGTAATACTTTTCTCATAATGACAACAATGGCCTCAATTGGTTTGGGTTTAACTTGTTAATAAAAAATATGGTCGCTTTGGTTTACAAGCTCCGGTGGCGATTTCATCGGCGACCTCGTTGCTGCGATATCTCCGGTGGTGGGAGTGTTCTTAATCAGGAGACGGTGGCCTGGCGGAAGCGACCAGGGCAGTGACGTGATAGAGGCCATTGCTTGGCAGAAAATAACGGCGACAGTCAGAAACTCTGATGGTGAGAAAGTGAGTCACCGACGAAAAATGTGGCAAAGTCAGAGTTGGCTAAGGTCGGGATAAGTTTGGAGAGAGGAGATGGAGATTTTGAGTGGTTGCTGGCAGCTACGGGACCATCGATCGCTAGAATTGTCCATAAAGGAAACTGAGAGTCGCCGAAAAAATGATGTCAATGCCGGCCCGTCCATAATCTACAATGAAGACTTGACTATACATGATATTAGTTGGAAGTTCTTGCAGTAGCCTGGCTCACTGATGAGGGTGGGAAGCCGGCATCTGGGAAGAACGCAAAAGATGAAGAGAAAGAAGCGCCGGGAGGGGGGGAGGGAGACATACGTGGGTGGGTGTACCGTGGGTGAATGGATTACTTTCATTTAATTTTTTCTTTTTTTTAAAAAAAATCTTTTTTGTGGTAAGTTGATATATGATTTTTTGCTAACTTTTTATATACACCTTATAACATGTGTAGTTTATTTAATCAATTTTTATCAAAGTATTTTATTAACTATTACATATCAAATAATATTTTTGCTAAACATAATTTTTCAATCAAATTATCCTGAAAACTTATTTTTTTAATCAGATTTTTTTATCAAATTGTTTTATGTAATCAACTCATTTTTTATTATTTATTTTTAAATGAATTTATATCAATGTCATTGTCGTTAACATGTTTTAAATAAATCTCTTTTTATATACATGACTTATCAACTGCCATATTTAATAGCATTAATGTTAATGTGCATTACCAATGTTAGACATAACGTTATTAATGACATTAACAAATTTATCCAATTTCATTGAGAATATTATCAAAAACATTTTCTGATGATATTATTATCAAATTATTTAAAATGTAATCAATAACATTAACAATTTAATAAGTTTTTATCAATGACATTATAATTAAATGTTGCCAAGTTAATTATAACGTCATTGATGACATTAATGTGCTTAATATGAGAGTGGGCTAATTAAGATCACAAATCAAACAAATTACATCCTTACAAAACCTCTTAGCACTCCTAATTAAATTGATGATAGATAAGTGATAAGTGAAAATAACTAAAAACAAGTTTACATCATGTAAAGACCTTTGCTTGACGAGCTAGTCAATCTTTGCAACAAGGACTTTTGATGATTTAGAACTTGTTCACTTGATACGTCATATTAAATTAGTCAAACACAAGAGTGTTAAGCAATTGTACACATAAGATAATTACAATTAATTAAAACGCACAAGTAAAGATTAGAGAAGTGGTACATAAGAGACACAAGATCTTTACATGGTTCGAAACTTCTTTCTACTCTCTTATCCTTTTCTTATCCAAGGGAAGGATAAGCCTTCTTTCAATGTGGTCAATCCTTGTACACTTACAAGCAATTTACAAGTCTTCTTTCACAAGTTTTCCACCACTAGTAGAAAAATGACTATCAGCGACCACACATGTGGTCGCTAAAACTTTTGCGACCAAAAAATGTGGTCGCAGAAAGTGGGGTTAGTGACGAAATTTGCGACCAAATATGTTTTTCAGTCACAAATTTGAAACCGGAATCAGTCGACGCTTTACACTTGTAAATTTTGCGAACATACATGCGATCGCAAAGCCAATCGCTAAATATTTTGCAACCATACTTTAAGTTGTAAATTCGATCGCAAATGTGGTTGCAAGACAAATTTTTAGTCACAATGCTGGTCGCAATGCAGTCGCAAACAGTCATAAATCCGTCACAAGTAAAGGAAAAAATATTTTATTTTATCTTGTAATCCATGTTAAACGCAATAAATTAACTAAAATACAAAATCTTAAATACTATATAACCAATTTGAATATCATAAATAGAATCTAAAATGTATAAAAATTATTTATCAAATACAACAATATGTTAAATATAATCAATACATGTCAAATACAACATCAACGAGATGGATCCGTAGGATAATTTGGTCAGTCCGGCCTTGATGTAGATGACTCATCAGTGCCACAATGAGCATCTTTAATCATGAGAAACATCTAACGAACAATGGCTACATATCGTCTATCAGCCTCCCGTGTCCACCACTCTCTCATGTGCTACTCCCTCTCATCAAGCAACTCGATGAGCCAACAATCCCTTTCGTCAGCCTCTGCCCTCATCCGCTGCTCTCTCTCCTCAGCTTCCTGCCGCAATCTCATCATCTCTGTCTGTATGCCCTACTCATGAGTTTGTAGCCCCTCAATACGGAGAAGCAAACACTTGTCAGTATGAGGCTAGCTGAGTGGACTAAAACTCGAGCCGACATCATCACATGGGACAGAAGTAGAGCCATGAGAATCTCTTGAGCATCGTTGAGAAAGATGACGAATTGGAGTAAGAGCAAACCTAGTCCATAATATTGACTCTTATTTTGCTCTCCCAGTGCAAAGAAGTAGGCCTCCGGATCAACAAATAGTGACTAGAAAGTACAGTAAGTGGACTCAATATGCACCTGATACCTAGCATGTAAGAGTATCGAAAAAACTTTATTACAACATCCAAAATTTGTGACAATATATATATATATTCAACAAGTAAAAGTAAGCTTTTAATCAAAAAAATTTAGAAGTTGTAAAATTTTCAAAAAATTGATTCATGCTCCATAACAATCAACAAGCAAAAGTAGATAAAAAATTGATGAAACCAAAGTATGACACAAAATAGACTTCTAAAGCTGGGAACAATCCGGCATAACCTCCCCTATAAGTAGGACATTGAAAAAATTTTACAAAACCTGTATAAATTGATATGTGCAATAAAAAATTCACATTTCATTGACACATAATCATCATATTTTTCCGGTCTTCAAATAGAACCTACTTGGTTTTTACATGGGCCAGTTTCTGACAAAATAAACATTCACATAAGTTCCTCCAACTCAGTATACTTATACATGTAAAATGGTCCATTCTATCCAAAAAATATATAGCATACACCATGAAAGCAAGACTAGATTAATGTAAATAAAGGTTAATACTTGCAGCCACTGCCTCAAACTTTCTGTCTGCATAGGGACCCTTTCCTTTGTCCTTCAAGTCTGTGTGGTCGAAAAAACGTGCCAAGACACAGGCCCTCCCATGTCTTTCTCCTTCATTGATCAATAACATAAGTAAACTATGACTGATAATTACATTATAACTAAAGAAATAAACTTCTACCTATGCCAGACATTTTTCATGGATTTTTATCCTAGCAGATCCTCCAACATCAAAAGTTAAATCATCATCCTTATGTTATCCTATTCTTTTTGTTCTTCTTGGATAGTTGTTTAAATTCATTGGTAGCCCAACGATAATGAATGAGTCTTTCTCAAATGGCCAACTGAATCCAATTAGGCTGGCCTTCCTCTATACAGTTTGAAACGCCACCCGTGTTAGCTCCAATGCCCTATCCCTCACTCGTTTTATCAAACCATTATATAATTTTGATGCAGCCTCAAAGAATGCAGCCTTCGACTGTGGTTTGTCCTCCGACCTCCATATATGTCTAGCATGAGTTCATTACAAAAAATTATCTAAGTCTAACATTCACACAAGCAAAAGTAATGCGTATTGAGTGTTTTTATGATTTACCATCCACTCTCAGCACCATAAATCCTAAACATCCGGAGGAACGTCACTCCACCTCGGATACGATCCAGAAAATCTGCCGTTAATTGTAACATTGATTTGTTTGGGTATACTTGGATGAAGAAGCTTATAAGTAAAACAATATGAAAGAATGAAAATAAAGATTGGTAATAAAGTAAGGTAAAGACAATTAAAACAAATTTTTACCTGCCTATAACTAGATGAAATACATCTCCCGATTGGATATCGGTGCTTGATGCAACTGGGGAAAGCGCCAGATGGTGGCAGTGGGCGAGGCGAAGGCAATTTGGGGGCTTCAACCCCCTTTTTACAACTTAAACTTGAAATTTGCAACCAAATTGCGATCGCAAACCCCGGTCGCTAAATGTTTATTATTACAACTATTTTTTTAATATTTGCAACTCGGTAAGTAACCAAAAAGGCAATTTCAAATATTTTTAAAAGTAACCACATAGCGACTGGAACAATAGTCACAAAAATGACTATGTCATTAGTGACCGGAATCAATGGTTACAAAACTCCAGTCGCTACGAGGTTTCTATTAATTGTAAATAATTTTGCGACCGTAAAGGCAGTGGCCAAGCTGTCGCAAAATTCCTCTACATCAAGCCGGTCACTAGCAGGTTGCAAAATAGTGACTTAAATACTCACAAATCTGCAGTCATTGATAGCCATTTTTATACTAGTGCACTTAGAGTAAAAGAAGCTTACACGAACCTCTAGCACCCTAAAGGTTTACAACCACAATACACAAAATTCACTCCTCTTTTAGTATCTCGCAAGAGTCAAGGTGCCTCATTCTCAAGCTATCTCATAAGCCAAGAAGCATATACCTTCACAACTTCTTCCTTTAGAACAAAGGAGCAATCCACCTTGAAACCTTAGAGGTAACAAATCATCCAAACACCTTTCCTTCATACCAAGCTCTAGGTCTTTCCCTCTCCCTTTGAACACCTTAAAAGCATACAATTAAGCTCAAAATTTTGATTTAAACCTTATTAGATCAATGACACACTTGCCAAGATCTTTTACAAACTCTTTTTGATACGACAATAAAAAAACAATCAATTTGTCAATCAATCTTCCGGTCATATGGCTACTCGACCTGCAGATCATCTTTTGGTCGACGTTCGAATGGCAATCAATCTGTCAATCACCTAACTAATCACCTTGAATGCAAATGAGTTAAATTTCTTTTGCAGATCCACAATCGGCAGCCAATCGATTTGTCGATCACTATGCTAACTCCATGCTTACATTTTTCTTTGTTTCTTTTACTTTGAATTGTGTACAAATAAGTTTTAAATCTAGCCTTGGAGAGTTTACTAAGTTGAATCATCAAAACCTTTTAGGCTCATCATTAACAACTTTGAAAAAAATATTAATTAAAAAAATAAGTTAATAATACAAGCTAATAACAATTTAATAAGATGTCATCAATGTAACTTTGTGTAACTTAATAACTGCATTGATGAGAAGGCCGACATTGCATGTAACTCGATAATGAAATAGATTTGCAGCCTAAATTTATTGACAACCACATTGCAACCGGCTGTTCAACCGACTTTTTGCGATATGGCAAAGTGGCTGCGAATCCAGTTGCTAAAACAACATGGAAAAAAAATTTGCAACTGAAATCTGTAGTTGCAAATGCGGTTGTAAAAATAAAAAATTGGAAAAAAATTGCAACCAAAATTACTGGTTGCAAACCCGATTGTAAAAATAAAAACCTGGAAAAAAATAATTGCAACTGTGAATAAACGTTTCAAATGTGGTTGTTATATATATGCGTATTTT
>JAURVB010010798.1:0-13010 GCA_033002965.1 Piper betle
CAAAACCATATGCTTCCTCAAGAACTCTCATCAGGGCACAGACTCGGCTCCCTACTCCTGTGCCAGTTTGATATTAGTTATTTTCCGGGCCGGTAACACTCGTTACTGACGGTTTTCCTATATATATGTAGGTGAGAAATGCGAAGGATGAAAGCTGTCGGGACTGCGGAGGAGCAGCACGGAACCGCGCACACATGTACCTGCCGCGTGTAACGTATAATGATGGTGTGTTATTGTTATGTAAACGATAATTTTGATGTGTTTGTTTGAGTGAATTACTTGTTATGCAACGAACTGATAAATATGAATGAGTAGGGAGCCTTGGAGTACAGACTCGGCTCAGGTAAAAATGAATGAGATAATGGTTGAATGTCATGGTAGATTAGTATGTGTTACCGTATTTTTATAAAATAGTATATATTTTCTTTTGGTTTTTTCATTTATTATTTTGTCTTGTCTTTGCTTGTACATCATAGCATGCATGTAGGACTACGTTAGAACCCACGCATCCCATCCATGCATTTCATGTTTGCATCTCCATCTTGAGACACCGAGGGCAGATCCGGGTCGGCTTAACCGAACCCAGTAGATTAGCGAACGGTTCGGTCGCCGGTGACATTTCCGGGTCGGTTCACGGGTGAGCCGAAACGGGGTGTTACAAGTTAGGTGTGTCACTAAGGTTTATGATGATGTAAAGGTAACCATGTTAGTCACAAGGGTAATGAAATCTCTATGTAAGATACTGGGTGGTTAAAAACATCGATAGACATATGGACGTGCTCTAAGATCATGATGATTTACTTTGCCACAGGTGGCTAGCTTATGGAACAATTAATCAATGACGAGTCTAAGAGATGGCTCCTAATGGATATTTTAAAACCAACAACCTGAGTCAGGGTTTTATAGTCGCTAGTCGATCTGTTCGATCATTTATCCATGTCGGTTCAGCTTTCAAAAAGCATGCGCGGGCTAAGGCCGACTGTGTGTACGTGCTATGAGGGTTCTTATATACCCGAGTCTATGATGAGATGATAGTGTGAGCAACACAACAGCATACTGAGTTATCAGTATATACAAAAGTATGCTATGCTATTTTTTTGCCAGTGGATCGTAGAATTTGATTTAGGTCATTGATCATATTAGGACGCATTGGTTAGGACTTTTGGTTGGGCTGGTAGCTTTTAGAGCACGTCATTCGGCAAACATCTAGTTTATTTTATTTTCCATTTTTATTTTTTTGACTTGCATCCATGATGTGTTTGACACGCCTTGGTAGCCCTTAGACAACTTTTAGGAGCTTTTAGCACTTTACACCTAATTGGACTTATCTTAGTTGAGTGTAAAAATTTAAAAACAAAAAACAAAAAAACTAATTTCACTCGATCACACCCTTCTCCCTCAAATCACTTGACTGACTGACCACCCCCGTTGATGACCTTACCATCACCGCTGGTAGCACACCGCTGCCATTCGGCCTCCCCCTTCTCATGTAGGTATAGAGTATGAGCTAACCGTCTAAGCGCGAGACCCCTCTTGGAGCACCTGCCAGGTCCGTTAGGACTCGCCTCTTGATTGTCACTCTATTTCATCATTGTTTTGTTTTGTAGATCACAGGACATGTTAAGTGGTTGTTTTATCGGATTTCACTTAACACATGCCATTTAAATGTGATGTTCCACAGAATTAAGAACCCTTAAGGATGAGATCCCTTGAGTTGTTTTAAAAACTCGGATCCATCACAAGTTGCCTTCAGGCCTATTTAAATAATCCCCCCCATCCTATAAATATAATTTTTGTCGAATTTCTTATGAGCGAGAGATGGTGAAATCAACTTACACATACTGTGAGAGGGTACATGTGTAAGTCATTGTGGGCTCTAGATTGATGATAGGATCCATTCCCGAGGGATCCTGATAACTCCATATCTTGAGTTTCCTCACACCCGGAGAGGCGTGGAGTATAGAGGTACTATTTTATATAATGCAAGTCTAAACTTGTTGTATCAAAGTGTGCTGATGGTGATTTCCTGTGTAAAACTTGTAACTCGAGTCAGAGTTTTATATTAGCAAACCAGTCGGTTCAACCGTCGGTTCGAGACGAGTCAATTTAATAAACCGCGTACTAAGTCGAGGCCAAACATGAGTCATGAGCGATGAGGGTTAGGTGTACCTGAATATATAATCCCGCCCGAACTGGAATGGGTGTTACTTGAAAATATAGTTAATGTATATGTAACATTCCAGAACATGAATTTAAATATAGCAAATAAGTCTCACAACATATAATATAAATCATGTTCTCTAAAATATAAAATAACTGTCCCATAGTCTCGGACCGTTTCCCATCGCCACATTTATAACACAAGAGAATAATAAGGAAGTCCAACTTTATTATCGATTCACCATACCTAGGTTGGTAAAAGAACCACCAACCACACTTCTATTCTTTAGTCCAAAGCTGCTCACCTGCGGAAGCAATTCCGCGTTAGTGATAAAACCACTAAGCCGCATAATTAAATGAAACAAGTCAATAAAATCCCTATTATCATTTCACCCATTTTTTTATTATAGTTTCACAAGTCTTTTAGTAATTATCTCTCAGGTCATTCTGAGATTACCAGAAGTCGTCTCCCAGCTCATTCTGAGATTAGAAAACGTCTCCCAGCTCATTCTGAGATTAGGTGGTCTCCCAATTCATTTTGAGATTAGTCATGGTCTCCGAGTTCATTCTGAGACTAGAATTCGTCTCCCAGCTCATTCTGAGATTAGGTGGTCTCCCAATTCATTTCAAGATTAGTCATGGTCTCCCAGTTCATTCTGAGATTAAAAATTATCTCCCAGCTCATTTTGAGATTAGGTGGTCTCCCAATTCATTTTGAGATTAGTCATGGTCTCCCAGTTCATTCTGAGATTAGAAATTGTCTCGTAGCTCATTTTGGGATTAGGTGGTCTCCCAATTCATTTTGAGATTAGTCATGGTCTCCCAGTTCGTTCTAAGATTAGAAATTGTCTCCCGGCTCATTCTGATATTTGAAAATGTCTCCTAGCTCATTTTGAGATTAGGTTGTCTCTCAATTCATTTT
This sequence comes from Piper betle, assembly GCA_033002965.1. Lineage (NCBI taxonomy): Eukaryota > Viridiplantae > Streptophyta > Magnoliopsida > Piperales > Piperaceae > Piper > Piper betle. The sequence continues at coordinate 3,083 of JAURVB010010798.1, forward strand.
GAGATTAGTCATGGTCTCCCAGCTCATTTTGAGGTTAAAAATCATCTCCCAGCTCATTCTGAGATTAGTGCCGACAAAGGCTACCAATTTGGGAAAATATAGCATTTCATATAGTTATACCAGTTTGGGAAAATATAACATTTCAAATAATTATATGGACAATACAACATTCCAAATAATTATACGGACAATATAACATTTTAAATAATTATACGGACACACATAGTAATTTTAAAGGTGCGGCCCTGTATTGGACTGAGTCAATTCCTTGACCCCGATTGCGTTACAGCACATGGTGGTCGAATCTGGGCTCAGGCTGACCAGGGCTGCCAACAAAGGAAAGTACAACATTTCAAATGATTATACGGACCTGGATATTTCGAACTCGCAGTTGCGACCAATGATCCTAATCTGAACGAGAATATAAAATTATACATAAGTATAATTTTATTGGAGTAGAAATGCATGCAACTAAATGTCTAATATATATATATATATATATATATATATATATATATCATTATTAAAATTTTCACAACATATCATGTAACAATTCAAAAATATTAAATATTAAATTCTCAACAAATCTAGTGAGATAATTGATTATTTATGTGATAAAATCATTTAAGTCCTACTTTACATTTTAAATTAATTATCTAAATCATAATTAATACTTAACCGTTGATAAAATAATTATTACTAATATACAAGTATTTAATTTTCCTTTGCGGTGATAATTATTTAACCCCGATCTTGATGTTTTAATTGACGGTTATAATTTTTAATCACTACTATTATTTATAGTAATTTAATTAATCAAGTTATTCAATCAAATTATTTACCATAATTTGTATTATTTTAATTCATAAATATTATTAATACAATTATTTTAATTTATTCGACTCTATAAAGTTTCGAACTTTATTTATTTTCATTATGCTATTTAGGTTTGACGCGAGTGATTTCTACCCGACTATAGTGTAATAACCCATTTTCTACATTACTGACTCGTTATTAAAATAATCACTTTATTTACCTCATATTAAATTTACTATGGTAAATGTAACATCTTTATTTTATTAATTACTTATAACCGTCCGATTTAATTTAATCGATTGTTGTGCCGATTACTTATCGACCGTTTATCATTACCAGATTTTTTTATTACTTGTGGCGATTTCGTAGAATAATTAATTAATTTAGTAACTTTAACCCATAACCCATTAAAATGATTATTTTTAAAGATTTATTACAAGTTAATATTATTTTTGACTCGAGTCGGTATCGAGCCCGGTGTTATTTAGGAGTTGGAATTATTATTTAACTCGAGCTGTGTCGAGTCAAGCATTATTTACAAGTTTGCCACCCAAGGTAATTTTTTTGCCTTCTTCTTCTTCTCTGGCATGCTCTATTTCGGACTCCAGGCGCCCTCCAGCCACCGCCGCCGACCACCTCTGGCTGCCGTCCATCGTCGCGATCCAGCTCCGCCGTGCCGTTTTAGTGTCACCCTGGCCAAGTCCGGCCGCCTTTGAGCCGCGGTGACGCCTGCATCGCCTCTAGCAGCACGCTAGCATCACTGATTCCACCGCCGGCGAGTATTGCCGCCTCAATTGGGTAGTCACCTCGACACCCTCGACCTCCTATCGACCTTCCCGGGCCAGATTGCAACCCGTCGCCACCCAGGATGGCCGGACTTCTTCACCCACCGCCGCGCCTCTTTTTTGCCGCCGTCCTCTGTTTTTGGCCATTTACCACCCCCGGCCGGCATCCACACACGTGAGATCAACCCTACACTGATCGACGAAGAGAGTAGGATCATCTCCCGACGTCAGAACGGCCGTCGCCACTGATTCCCGGCAAGGCTTGCCCGTTCTTGCCCATCTCGCCGAAACAGGGAACTCATCGGCAAATTTTAGTTTCTTTCTTGTTGATTTTAAACTTTAATCCTCACGATTTTAAAGCTTATTATCAAATTAAAATATGCATGCAAGAAAATTAAGAAGAGGGAGACAAGAAGAATACCTAAGCAAGGAAGAAGACACACCGGTAAGGAAGAGGAAAACTAGGCGGCTAAGGTGAGAAAGACGCCCCTACACCTATATGTGAAAAATAACGTCCCCTTTCCAAATTTATAAAAATGAAAATGACGGCTAGGGTATGTAAAAACACCTCTACACCTGTATTTCATTTAACTAGGTAAATAATAAAATGGGTAAATAATTAACCAGGTAGAATTAACCGGGTAAAAAATATAACACGTTTGGTCCTTCCCGAACCACGTCCGCATCCAATTTTTTTTCCGTGGTCTTTACAGATGATAACAAATGAGTTATCAGAATATATTAAAGTATGTTGTTTTTTTTAAGTATATGATTGTAGAATTATTTTTAGGCCCAATGATACATTAGGACACATTATAGGTGCAGTTTGGATGGGTTATTAGTTATACAAAATGTCTTTGTAGTATTATAGTGTGTAATTTATTTTATGTATTTTCCCCCATATTTTCTTGATTTTTTAAGGATTTATTATAAGTTAGTTATTATTTTTTACTCGAGTCAGAGCTGAGTAAACTTTTATTTACAATATCACCACCAACCCATTTCTTCTCTGCCCGACACATTCTGCCTCAAAACCCTCACTGCCACCCCTGTACTCACCTTCAGCGCCCCCTACGGCTGCTGCCCTATCGCCGATCAACCCTCTTGGATGCGGCCGGACACCGCCAAAACATCGCCGACCATTCCCCCCACCATTCAGTCGTCGCTCAACCTCCTCGAAGCAACGAAGCATGCATGACAGTGTCGTGCTCTAGTCACCGATCCCGCTGCCGGGAATTGTCGCCGCCGCCATCCAGTTGCCGCCTCGATGTCGTCGACCCTCCCACAACCTTCCCCGACCGGACTAGAGCCCAGCGCCGCCCAACCCAGCCAGATCTTGTCACTCTACCACTGACCACCCCTATTTTCTCTCTTTCTGGCGAGCCACAGCCTTCGCACCACTTCAATGTCATAGACGTGTGGTGGTCACCGAGCTGGTGCCAATAGTACCCCTTACCACCACCATCCTGCCGTTCGCTGCTGCCGGCAACAATCATTGAAAAACTGCTAGAAGGTCATCGAAAAAACACCGAAAACTGCTGAAAAACCACCAAAATTGTCAGAAAATAGGATTCGCTGGATTTTGTCGAATCTTCTACCGAGCTCATCTAGTCGAACCCGATCGAGCTTTAGATGCCGTCGAGCGCCAAATATAAGCTTCAAGACGTGTGACGAAACCCTAGCCATCGTCAATTACTGACGACGCGAGGTATAATTTCCTCTAATTTAATTATTTAAAATTGATGATTGTTAGCACAACATGCTAGGATTGATGAGTTGACATGCTAGATATTTTTATTGTAAAGAAAAAAATAAAATATGAATTTCCTGATTGAAGTGCATTAAAACGGAAGCTAAGGAACTAATTAGGTAAATTAACTAATTATTGTAATCTAATGCAACATAGCATAAGAAAGCTTATGTGTGATTGATGTATGATGTGCTATGTGTATGCTATAGGATGTTTGATGCTTCATCCAGTTAGCGGGCGTTAACTTTAGTTTAATGTGTAGGTACTGGGTAGGAGCTTGCTGCCTACGCATGTGGACACCATTTAGGATTCGATCCCTATTTATTGTCTCATTCAATCGTGATTTGTTTTAATAGGTAAGTAGACGTGTCAAGTGGTGGATTTATTGTATCCCACTTGTAAAACCCGTGATTCGAGTCAGGGTTTTATAGTCTGAACTGGTCGGTTCGATTGTTATTTTCAGTCGGGTCATTTTTAAAACACGCATACCGAGCCGAGGCCGGTCTTGTGTTATGAACCATGAAAGTCATGTTTGCCCAAGTATATGATGATAACACCAGTAGGACAATAGCACAATGAGTTATCAGAATATATGAGAGTATGCCGGATTTTTCTTTATTTATTTTAATTAAATCGTAAAATTATTTTTACCCCAAATAACGTATTTTTAGGCCAAATAATGTATTATGCCAAATTTATGATAACACCAATTTGGGTGGGTTATTAGTTATAGAGCATGTCATTGATGTGTATTATATTTTATGTGATTTTTTTCCTGATCTCTGGATTTTTAGAATTATTACGAGTAAGTATTATTTTTGACTTGAGTCGGAGTCGAGTCAAGTTTTAATTACGAGACAACCATTCATTTTTCTCAGTGACCATTCATTGTTCTCACTGACAATTTGTTTTTCTCCCTGACCCCTCGTTTTCTTCCCTCTAACATCTATATATTCTACACTTCTGGCACTCTCATCATTTAGCCACCACCATCCTTCTCACCCAACTTCCTTCTTCTTTTTCTTCCTTCCCTCTTCCCCACAATCCTCACTTGAGCCAGCCACAACCTGGTCGTCATCGCCGTATGACTGACGATTAGGTATAGAATTTTATTAGATTTAATTATTTAAAATTGATATTTATTAGCATAGCATGCTAGGATTGATTAATTGTTGTGACGAATGCCTAATTATAGTTGAAGTGATGATTTGCACGATTTGATTGATAGTGAATGATTATTAGTGATCTAATTAAGTAAAGTAAATCTGAGCATGCTAATTGACTATAACGTAACTTAGAAAAATATAACAAAATTGGTATGAATAGGATGAGTTAGAGTTATTTCTACACTGATGCTTGTTTGATTCTTAGATAATGATTGCATTGTATGTGTGATGTTCATGTTAAGTTGATGCATCATTTAGTTAGCGAGATTTGATGTGTAGGTACAAAGTAGGAGCTCGACGCCTAGGCGAGTGGACATGCTTGGAGCTTCTAGCAAGTTTGTTTAGGATTCGCCCTAATTTATTTTTAAAGATTGTAGGACAAATTAAGTGGCATTTTATTGGATCCCATTTAAACCTGGTCATTTAATCGATCGATCTTCCGGATTAATAACCCTCAAGGATGAGATCCACCACAAGTTGCCTTTGGGCCTATTATATAAATCCTTACCAAGACCAACATATATATATATATATCTCTGTGTGTGTGTGTAGTTTTTGTGATTTTTGACAACCGTGTTATACGAGCGGGCTTGGAAGTAAGAAAAGGGCTTAGGATATAACAATAGTCCTGAAGGACCAGAAAGTGAAATGAGAATATGTCGAGGCATCAGTAGCAGCCGATAAGTTCAGTAAAGATGATTTCAGTTCAGTAGATGCCCTTAAGAGATTTCACGAAAATGTTTTCTTTCATATGAGAGTTTGCTCTCATAATTAGTTTGATATTAGTTATTATTTTGGACCAGCAACACTCGTTATTGACGTGTTTTTATAATATATGTAGGTGATGATCAAGAGTAGGATGAGCCAGTAAGGACAGAGGAGTAGTGACATCTCTTGCACACACACATGTCAGACAACAGAATGTTAGTGTTTTGTTTGTGTTGTCATTATATTAAGAAATATGTGATGTAAGGTATGACAAATGGATTCATATGATTTGAAAAGTAATTAGAATGCATAGATAGGTCAATACCCAAGATTTAGAATGAACTATGCAGCAGATTAGAATTTTGTGCTAATATCAATGTGTGATATATTTATACATGTTGATTTGATAGGATGGAACTTAATTCCACTTTTAAGGGAAATTTTGTCCATTCTATTTTTGTAATTTTTATCAACTTTATCGTACTTATTTTGTTTGATAAACTAGTTGTCATGTCATTCATGTAGTAGCATATTAGGGTTCCGTGCATTTATCCATGCATAGCGATAAACATCTTCTATCTTGAGATGCCGATAGTAGATTCGCAGGGTTAGGTTCGAGTTAGCCAACCTAACTAAGACCAGTGACATTTCGGTTCAGTTCCTTAGCGTGAACCAGATTTGGGGTTTTACACCACTCCACACAGGCCATTTAGCCGATCGTATTTCCAAATTAATAACCCTCGAGGATGAGATCCTTCAAGTTTATTTTTGAAACTCAGATCTAGCTCATGATGCCTTTAGGCTTATTATGCTAAATTCCCTACCCATGCCTATGTATATGTAGTTTTTGCATTTTTAGTGATATGTGTGACGAGGAAAAACGACGGCCACGTCTTGAGATAGAGTGTGTGTTTGTCAAAGCGGGCTCCGAAACTGGAGAGAGTCCACTCTATTCCCGAGGGATCCTAATAACTCCACCTTTGAGGTCCTCAAACCCGAAGAAGTGTGGAGGTTTACGGGTACTACTGTGCAGCGCATGTCTAGACTTGTGGTGTCAAAGGGTACTGAAGGCGCATGCCTAAGAGTAATCGTCTTTTGTACTCAGGGCCGGGAGTAATACAAAGGTTGTAGAGGGTTGAGAAGAAAGAGAATGATTTTCCTGCCAAAAGGATAGTTTAAATGGCTAAGGAAAGAGAATGATATTGAAAAGGGACGCTGCCACCTGAGGTCGACGGCTCTCATTATTTGCCCTTATGAGAGTTCTTGAGGAAGTGTATGAGGTTTGTATTCAATAAGAGGGTCAGCTCTCCTATGTGAGTTTATTGTTAGTGATTTCTAGACCTGTAACATTCATTACTGATGAGTTTTTATTATATATGTAGGTAAGAATCTCGAGGAATGAGCACCGTCGGGATTGCAGAGGAGCAGCAATAAAATCACACACACATGTACATGCCGACTGTAATTGGTGATGCATTGAATTGTGTGGATAATGAATTTGAATGATATTTTGTAAACTGCTAAAGATATTTTATATCTGAATGCAAATGGAAAGTGGAAAATGCACAAGGTGAGCTATGCAGTGAAGCTAACTATAATGCAAAAATCAAGCTGTGTGTAGATGGTGTTTACAAGCTGTGTATAGATATTTATATCGTTTATTGTTGATAGAGTGGCCCTATTTCACTTTTAGGGAAGACTTTCTCCGTTTCATTTTCAAAATAGATATTTCTTTTGAACTTTTTGTTTGTTTGGTTGTTTGTTTACTTGTTTGCACATCATGGCATGCATGTAGGACAACGTTAGAACCCAAGCATCTCATCCATGTTTTCCATATGACATCACCATCTTAAGACGCCGAGGTTAGATCAGGGTTGGCTTAACTGAGTCAAGTAGATTAATGAACGGTTGGTCACCGGTAACATTTTTGGGTTGGTTCATGGGTAAACCGAAACGGGGTGTTACAGCCTAAGAGTACTCAGCCTTTGTTCTCTGAGCCAGGACAAATATGGAGGTTTGGAGAGGGCCTAAGATATTAGTTTTCCCAAGAGTGGGACATTTAAGAAAGTCTAAGAGTGGCACTATACAAGTCAGTTCAAGACGTCATCTGGTTTACAGGTCAATGGCTCCTCAGTAGTTGCCCTTAGAGTGTTTAGATGAAGTTATATAAATGTTTGCTTTACATGAGTGTTAGCTCTTGTATGCCTGTTCGATATTTAGTTATTTTCATACTAGTGAGACCTGTTACTAATGTTTTTCTATTATCTATTTAGGTGAGGAACATGTGTAGAATATGTCAGCTTTAGTGACGGAGCAGTAATTGTCATTTGCACACACAGACTTGGCATGACATGTATTGCTTGTTGTGTGATTTTCTTATGACATATCATGTTGTGATGTGTTTGTATTATGTTGAAATGATTGAAATATTTTGAGACTAATATAGTAGATTTGATGGATGTGACCAGCAGATTGGTCGAGACCCAGTTAATGAATCTGATTTTGTTGTTATAACTTTAGTGTGCTCTGAAAAAAATTACATATTGTGTCGTGATATATATTGTGGTTAAATTGGTTGGCCCTTTATTGCAATTTTAGGAAAAAAATTGTCTGTTTTGTTTTAGAATTTTTTGTAATTTTATTGTAATTTAATTGATTTTTTGTGTGATTAATTATTATGACATTCACGTGGTATCCTGTTAGGTTGTACATCTCATTCATGCATTGGTTACAGATGTGGTATATTTCGTCTTCAAATGCGTATAGGGTCTAGGTCCCTTCCGCTTAGGTTTGCGTCGACCAACGTAATCAAATTAAGAATTGGTTCGATCTACCGTAAGAGTTGCAGTTCGATTTGAGAGTGAAGTGGACTTGGGATGACCAATCAGTTAATAGTAGGCATGTGTTTCTCGATATCACACTAGTCACGCACTTATAAACAAGAAGGGTTCAAATGACCCAAAGAATCACTATCTCCCCTTGAGCCTACTAGGACTCGTATTGAGGTTTGATATATGTCTCGTTCGTTCTTCACTGGTTTATGACCTATCGTTCTGTACTGATTTGTAATACTAATTTTGACTCACATGACTGCTACCACTGTGGTAGACTCTTAAGCAAGGTTATCACTCAAGATGAGTATAAATTGGTATCCCTTTATTCAGTCAATGTGGTTTGGTCTGACTGAAGTCCCTGACTTCATCATTCCCAGGCTAGGGGAAATTGTTGCCTCAAGAATGGTCAACAATCAACTACCTGCACTGGAAACCCTAAATAGTACCATGCAGGTACCTCCTATTCTCGAGGTAAAGGATCAATTCCTTTGGCTCAAGGTAAGGACCTAATCATGCCGGCGGAGCACAAGGGAAAGCACTCTCTCCCTAAAGGACACTCCCTCATTAAACCCACCATTTAATGTCAAAGGTGTTGACCCGAGTCAAACTCCTCTTGCTACTTAGGCCAAACTCTGAATGGGATTACGCTTGTGTAACGATATAGCCCAAAGCGTAAACTAATGGGCTAAGTTATTTCTTCAAAACTCTGAATGGGGTTACACTTTGTGTCTAACCATCTGCTAACTAGCTCCATGAAGTTATAATATGCAGGCACTAGCTCCCAAAACTATAAAGCATATGTCCTGACTCTTAGCATATGTCCATACAAGGACATAACATGATTCTCATAACATATGAGCGGTAAGAAGTGCTAATCGAATGAGTCAAGTTGAGCTAAGATATGTTCAAACTCGATTTGATTATTTCAAGTTCAAGTCAAGCTCAAAAGGCTCCTAGTCGAGTCGAGTTCGAGCCAAACATTGAAAAGCTCAAGCATTATTAATATATAATTCTTTTTAATATAATCTGAGATAAAATTAATTATACAATTTAAATAATTCAATTTTGATTCAATTATAAGACAAATAGTTTGTTCAAAAATATATTCTATATATTATCATGTCAAACCATCATCATTGTAAAACCTCAAGCAGTTAGTCCGATGGTTTTAGTCGTGGTTTGTGTATGAATAGAGCTGAGTAGTTTATGTAAAGTACTATTAGTTGTTTGTATGCTGTGTTATGATATGTTGCATGCCTGCCAAGGGTGGTGCTAGTTACCTCCGGTCAAACAAGTGTATGTTTCGAATTCTTCCCTCTTTCGTGGGATGTATGTGTAGTAGATAGACAATAGGACTGCGTCCCCACAAGTCTAGAATCTTCTCATGTGCATTAGAGTATGTATGTGGTGTGTTGCGTCATGTTTCAAGAACTTGGCGCCAACACCCTTATGCCCCCATGCCACCTTTGTGCTAAGAGGGCGCCCTTGCGCCAACACCTGCCAACTCGTGACAGGTAGGTAGTAGCTTCTGATTGGCTAGGGTTGCAGCGTTGACTCCAGCGCCTTGCGCTGTCCTTGTTTTCAGTTCTATAAAAATCCCTTCTCCCCCTCTTCTCCAAACCTATTCCCCTCATTCCCCTCTATCATTCTCCACTTCTGATCCCTTTCAACCCTTCTCCTCCTGAAGCTACTGGCAAGGAGCTCCTACGGCTACCAAGGCTTGGAAACTCTTCTTCTCCTCCATCTTCCTCTTTTTCCTTCTTGGTCTGCTCTTTTCCCTCTCCCTTTCTATTGTTTTCTTTGTTTGGTTGTTGTGTTTGGCCTCTTGCTTGTTGTTTAGGCTACATTAGATGTTAGAATAGGTTGTCT